>JAWQFJ010005754.1:10000-20000 GCA_034096865.1 Theodoxus fluviatilis | reverse complement strand
GTCCATGGGACACTTGCGGGTAATAGGAACGCTCGAGCTAATTTTGGTAGTTCCGGGTGGAAGATTTTATGAAAGAGAAGTTCCGCAGTGCAGTCTTCACCGTTGGCGTCCCCAGATCCTGTGCAGTTGGGGGTTTGGGGGCACACACAGATACTGTGCAGTTGGGGGTTTGGGGGCACACACAGATCCTGTGCAGTTGGGGGTTTGGGGGCCAAAAACATATCCTGTGCAGTTGGGGGTTTGGGGGCACACACAGATACCTGTGCAGGTGGGGGTTTGGGGGCACACACAGATCCTGTGCAGTTGGGGGTTTGGGGGCACACACAGATACTGTGCAGTTGGGGGTTTGGGGGCACACACAGATACTGTGCAGTTGGGGGTTGGAGGCACACACAGATACTGTGCAGTTGGGGGTTTGGGGGCACACACAGATACTGTGCAGTTGGGGGTTGGGGGCACACACAGATACTGTGCAGTTGGGGGTTTGGGGGCACACACAGATCCTGTGCAGTTGGGGGTTTGGGGGCACACACAGATACTGTGCAGTTGGGGGTTTGGGGGCACACACAGATCCTGTGCAGTTGGGGGTTTGGGGGCACACACAGATACTGTGCAGTTGGGGGTTTGGGGGCACACACAGATACTGTGCAGTTGGGGGTTTGGGGGCACTCCCAGATACTGTGCAGTTGGGGGTTTGGGGGCACACACAGATACTGTGCAGTTGGGGGTTGGAGGCACACACAGATACTGTGCAGTTGGGGGTTTGGGGGCACACACAGATACTGTGCAGTTGGGGGTTTGGGGGCACACACAGATACTGTGCAGTTGGGGGTTTGGGGGCACACACAGATACTGTGCAGTTGGGGGTTTGGGGGCACAAACAGATCCTGTGCAGTTGGGGGTTTGGGGGCACACACAGATACTGTGCAGTTGGGGGTTTGGGGGCACACACAGATACTGTGCAGTTGGGGGTTTGGGGGCACACACAGATACTGTGCAGTTGGGGGTTTGGGGGCACACACAGATACTGTGCAGTTGGGGGTTTGGGGGCACACACAGATACTGTGCAGTTGGGGGTTTGGGGGCACACACAGATACTGTGCAGTTGGGGGTTTGGGGGCACACACAGATCCTGTGCAGTTGAGGGTTGGAGGCACACACAGATCCTGTGCAGTTGGGGTTTGGGGGCACACACAGATCCTGTGCAGTTGGGGGTTTGGGGGCACACACAGATCCTGTGCAGTTGGGGGTTTGGGGGCACACACAGATCCTGTGCAGTTGGGGGTTGGAGGCACACACAGATACTGTGAAGTTGGGGGTTTGGGGGCACACACAGATCCTGTGCAGTTGGGGGTTGGGGGCACACACAGTGCCTGTGCCGTGGGGGGTTTGAGGCACACACAGATCCTGTGCAGTTGAGGGTTGGAGGCACACACAGATCCTGTGCAGTTGGGGGTTGGAGGCACACACAGATCCTGTGCAGTTGGGGGTTTGGGGGCACACACAGATCCTGTGCAGTTGGGGGTTTGGAGGCACACACAGATCCTGTGCAGTTGGGGGTTGGAGGCACACACAGATCCTGTGCAGTTGGGGGTTTGGGGGCACACACAGATCCTGTGCAGTTGGGGGTTGGAGGCACACACAGATACTGTGCAGTTGGGGGTTGGAGGCACACACAGATCCTGTGCAGTTGGGGGTTTGGGGGCACACACAGATCGTGTGCAGTTGGGGGTTTGGGGGCACACACAGATACTGTGCAGTTGGGGGTTTGGGGCACACACAGATACTGTGCAGGTGGGGGTTTGGGGGCATACACAGATACTGTGCAGTTGGGGGTTTGGGGGCACACACAGATACTGTGCAGTTGGGGGTTGGAGGCACACACAGATCCTGTGCAGTTGGGGGTTTGGGGGCACACACAGATCCTGTGCAGTTGGGGGTTTGGGGGCACACACAGATCCTGTGCAGTTGGGGGTTTGGGGGCACACACAGATCCTGTGCAGTTGAGGGTTGGGGGCACACACAGATCCTGTGCAGTTGGGGGTTGGAGGCACACACAGATCCTGTGCAGTTGGGGTTTGGTGGCACACACAGATCCTGTGCAGTTGGGGGTTGGAGGCACACACAGATCCTGTGCAGTTGGGGGTTGGAGGCACACACAGATCCTGTGCAGTTGGGGGTTTGGGGGCACACACAGATCCTGTGCAGTTGGGGGTTGGAGGCACACACAGATCCTGTGCAGTTGGGGGTTGGAGGCACACACAGATCCTGTGCAGTTGGGGGTTTGGGGGCACACACAGATCCTGTGCAGTTGGGGGTTTGGGGGCACACACAGATCCTGTGCAGTTGGGGGTTTGGGGGCACACACAGATCCTGTGCAGTTGGGGGTTGGGGGCACACACAGATCCTGTGCAGTTGGGGGTTTGGGGGCACACACAGATCCTGTGCAGTTGGGGGTTTGGGGGCACACACAGATCCTGTGCAGTTGGGGGTTGGAGGCACACACAGATCCTGTGCAGTTGGGGTTGGAGGCACACACAGATCCTGTGCAGTTGGGGGTTTGGGGGCACACACAGATCCTGTGCAGTTGGGGGTTTGGGGGCACACACAGATCCTGTGCAGTTGGGGGTTTGGGGGCACACACAGATACTGTGCAGTTGGGGGTTTGGGGGCACACACAGATCCTGTGCAGTTGGGGGTTTGGGGGCTGGCGACTGCCCGAGAACAATCCGTGCAAACATGATGGAAGGTTGAGAAAGCTCCTTCTAGAACGATTATTTGGGGGGTTTTCGCATCAGACGTTGAACCGACACTCCAACAGTCACACACAGAGAGAGTTCATAATAAATATTTACCTTATACATTCATGTTCATTCACGCGCACACAGAACAACACAGAGCAACAACACAGAGCAACAACACAGAGCAACAACACAGAGCAACAACACAGAGCAACAACACAGAGCAACAACACAGAGCAACAACACAGAGCAACAACACAGAGCAACAACACAGAGCAACAACACAGAGCAACAACACAGAGCAACAACACAGAGCAACAACACAGAGCAACAACACAGAGCAACAACACAGAGCAACAACACAGAGCAACAACACAGAGCAACAACACAGAGCAACAACACAGAGCAACAACACAGAGCAACAACACAGAGCAACAACACAGAGCAACAACACAGAGCAACAACACAGAGCAGCAACACAGAGCAACAACACAGAGCAACAACACAGAGCAACAACACAGAGCAACAACACAGAGCAACAACACAGAGCAACAACACAGAGCAACAACACAGAGCAACAACACAGAGCAACAACACAGAGCAACAACACAGAGCAACAACACAGAGCAACAACACAGAGCAACAACACAGAGCAACAACACAGAGCAACAACACAGAGCAACAACACAGAGCAACAACACAGAGCAACAACACAGAGCAACAACACAGCGAAGCCGCCGATTGGGAAAAAGCAAGCAAGAATGAATCCAGATTTCTCCCATCCCAGGGATCGAACCACGGCACTGAGCCTCGCACAGAATCAAACCACGGCACTGAGCCTCGCACAGAATCAAACTCCAAAGCTTGCTCGCCTACATCCGCCTGCCGAACCGTGCAGCATTGGTGTGTACACGAATGTCCGTGGAAATGAAGTGAGTGCCCCTAAAGTACTGTCCACCAGGGTGCGCTGCTGACTGAGTTCAATGCGATCCATTTCCAGACTGCGAGGCTGGCCAGGGCATGGGGGACGGACGCATCACAGACGCCATGTTGGCGGTGTCCTCACAGCAACCCAACCAGACCAAGACCATGGCACGCTTTGGCGCTAACGAAGGTAGCAACCCACATAGCCTCTGTGTGTGTGTGTGTGTGTGTGTGTGTGTGTGTGTGTGTGTGTATGTGTGTGTGCATGTGTGTGTGTATGTGTGTGTGTTTGTATGTGTGTGTGCATGTATGTGTGTGTGTATGTGTGTGTGTATGTATGTGTAGGTGTGTGTGTGTACGTGTGTGTGTATGTGTGTGTGTATGTGTGTGTGTATGTGTGTGTGTTTGTGTCTGTGTGTGTGTTTGTGCGTACGAGTGTGTGTCTGTGTGTGCGCGCGTGTGTTTTATGTGTGTATGTGTACGTGTGTGCATGTATGTGTATGTGTGTTTATGTGTGATTTAGTGCGTGTGTGTGTTTGTGTATGTGTGTGTGTAGGTATGTGTGTCTGTGTGAACTCGTGTGTGTTTTATGTGTGTAAGTGTACGTGTGTGCATGTATGTGAATGTGTGTGTATGTGTGAGTGTATATGTAGTGTGGTGAACTGGAACCTGATTGACAGCCATACAAGAAATGACAATTGCAAGGGCAGGAGAGACGGAGTTTTGAGTAAGAGCAGGCGTGTGTGTGTGTGTGTGTGTGTGTGTGTGTGTGTGTGTGTGTGTGTTTGTGGGCGTGCGCGTGTAATGTGGTGAACTGGTGCTAGGGTCGCTGTTTGCGTGCATCCCGCCGGTGATGGAGTGAGCGAAATTCGGATTGCGGGCGGCGGCAGCGTGGACAAAGATTGGACAGTGGTCGCGTGGAGTTGATCGAGGAAGGTTGTGTCCTGCTTTTGTGAGTGCTAGGTGAGTGCGAACCATTCATCGTTTTAATGTGTAAATGATTAAAGTAAAGAACATTTGAAAGAAAAGGAACATAGTTGTTGTTCAGACATATCAGAGGAAGGTTGTGTTCGGCCTTTGTAATAGCGCGGGCTACATTTTGGGGGCTCGTCCCACTGTCCTGCACAAAGATGGAGGACGCACAGATGCAAGTACTGGCCGAGGCGTGCCGGGCATCGCATCAGATGAAGATCGCTGTCTCTACATTGATGGGGATCGCGGGGGCTGCTGCTCTCAACGATCATGAGCTGACGGCGGTGCTGACAGAGGAGATCATGAAGCTCTCTGACCCGGAGGACCAAGCAACAATCACTCGTGTTCAGAAACTGGTGATGGCAGGCAAAAGTGACACGAAAACACCCCCTAGACAAGACAAGCAAATCTCCGTCACTGTCCGCCAGGAGCTAAAGATGGATTTCAAGAGCTACACCAGCATCAGCAGACAGGTTGAATCAGCCTTCAGGCGAGGCTATTCTGAGCACGATATAAGGGAAGCGCTGGTGAACTCAATGCCAGCGGACCTGCCTATGAGGCACTACTTGGAAGTCGCTCAACTTGACCTGCGGGAATCCTGCCGCATTATTCAGCAACATTTTAAAGAACCCTCTGCCACTGAACTTTTCGCCTCTCTAACAAAGGCATCACAGATGACGGATGAAACGGCGACAACCTTCATGATGAGGCTTATGGACAAAAGAGAGCGCATTAAGCTGGCGGCGAGGCAGTCAATAGAACCCAGCTACCCCGACAGCATCATTGACTCTACCTATCGCCAGGCTCTCGTCACGGGGTTGGCTGACGTGGAACTGAGAGTCACAGTGAGAACTCTGATAAAGGAAAAGGCCAACTGACAACGAGATCATGGCGGAAATCAACACGTTAACGATGTCATCGCAAGAAAGAGAAACAAAACACTGTGACGCACTCAGGGCACAGCAGCAGCGCGTCGCCTCCAATCAGACCGAGCTAAAGAAGACAGAGATACAAGAAGAAACGGCGGAGACTTTGGACCGACTCAATGCCAAAATCCAAGCGCTGGAAGCCCAACTAAAAGCAAAAACTGGCCAGGAGGTCGGTAGGGCAAACCAGGACAAGTGTAAATGCGACAGCTGCAGACGTTACAAGAAACAACGCTGTACTCACTGCTGGCGTTGTGGGAGCGAATCTCACCTGCAACGTGATTGTCAGCGATCGGAGACATGCCAGGGGCGGCAGGGAAATGGGGAACAGGTCCCGCTAAGAAGGGCAGCGGCGACTCAGAGTGATAAAGACCCTTCAGGGACGGTATCCCTCATTTCCCTTTCAAGCATCTCTGTAGAACAAAACGGCGTAAAGGAGAAACTAGCGGAACTAGTAGGAGCAAGGTGCTTGGTGCGTGGGAGAATCAACGGCGTCAGGAACGACTTGTTGTGGGACACCGGAGCACAGGTCAGCTTGGTTTCGCAGAAATGGCTGCAGAAGAACACATACCGAGTCCAAATTAGGCCACTGGAAGAGTGGGGCGAACAAGGAAAGAACTTGAAAGTGGCGTCGGCCAGTGGCACAAACATTCCGATGCTTGGGTGGACTTCCTTGAGAGTGACGTTGGGAACGAAAGACGTCATCGTCCCTTTCTTGGTCACGGGCATGGAGAGCGTCGCAACACCCATCCTCGGCTACAATGCCATTGGTCCTCTGCTGGAAAACGCCTCACCAGAACTGCTGCACAAATACTTCGCCAAAACGTCGTCAAAAATTATGTCTCTTGTTGCGCAGCTGACTCGGGTAGACGAAGTCGATACAGGGAAGGACGAAGAAAACTGGGATCCGGAGGTTGACCTCAGCGACGCTCCCCTCAGTGAAGAACAGAAGCGCCAGGTACAGCGAGTGCTGCGAGAAGAGTGCGGCGCGTTCATGAGGGATGATGATGATGTGGGATGTGTGGAGGAGCTGGAGATGGACATCAGGCTGAAGGACAATGCTCCAGTCCAGAAGTCGTACATCTCCATCCCACCGCCGATGTTTGCAGAAGTCAAAGCGTACCTCGAAGACCTCAAAAGAAGAGGATGGATTCGTCCTTCCAGAAGCTCGTATAGCAGCCCCATGGTGTGTGTGAGGAAGAAGGATGGCAGCCTCCGCCTCTGTATAGACTACCGAGAGTTAAATGGAAAGTCCATGAAAGACAGCCACCCAATCCCTAGAATTCAAGACTCGCTGAACGTCCTGGGAGGAAAGACCTGGTTTTCAACTCTGGATCAAGGAAAAGCCTATCATCAAGGCTTTATGAAGGAGGAGGCTCGACATTTAACGGCGTTCGTCACTCCCTGGGGGCTGTGGGAATGGATACGAATACCCTTTGGGCTCACAGGCGCACCATCGACATATCAGCGCTTCATGGAGGAAACGTTGAGGGAGGTCCGCGATGAATGCTGCATCCCGTACATGGACGACGCCCTAGTCTACAGCGTCGCATTTGAAGAGCACCTCAAACACCTGAAGAAGGTTCTGCAGCTCCTAAAGAGGAAGGGTCTAAAGTTAAAACCATCGAAGTGCCGATTGTTCCGCCACGAGGTCAAATTCCTGGGTCACGTGGTGTCCGCCGACGGCTACAGGATGGACGGGTCTGACAGAGAAGCAGTGGAGGCTCTGAGGAAACAGCGTCCTAAAACCATAGGCGAGGTCAGACGCTTATTGGGATTCCTGGGTTACTTCAGGAAATACGTCCAAGACTTTTCTCGGCGGGCGAAAATTCTGTTCCAGCTGCTGGAGGCAAAGGGGAGACAAGTCCACATGAAGAAAAATGGGCAGGCGGCACCGAGGTCACCAATCACCTGGACTGAGGAACATACCAACGTGCTGAACGAACTCATCGACTGTCTGACGTCAG
The DNA here is from genome assembly GCA_034096865.1 of Theodoxus fluviatilis. Lineage (NCBI taxonomy): Eukaryota > Metazoa > Mollusca > Gastropoda > Cycloneritida > Neritidae > Theodoxus > Theodoxus fluviatilis. The sequence continues at coordinate 12,470 of JAWQFJ010005754.1, read as the reverse complement.
ACCCCGTGATGGCCTACCCAGATTTCACCAGAGAATTCTCGCTACATGTGGATGCGTCTCAAGAAGGGCTCGGGGCAGTCTTGTACCAGCAACAGAGGGATGGTCGCCAGGCAGTCATAGCGTACGGGTCTCGGAGTCTCACACCAGCAGAAAAGAACTATCATATCCATTCCGGGAAACTGGAGTTCTTAGCCCTTAAATGGGCTATAACTGAGCGATTTCGAGACTACCTCTACTATGCCCCACACTTCACGGTATTCAGCGACAACAACCCGTTGACCTACGCCTTCACGACTGCCCGCCTGGATGCAGCAAGACACCGATGGATCGCCGAGTTGGCGGATTTCAACTTTGACGTCCGCTACAAGCCTGGCCGCCTAAATGGGGACGCAGATGGACTGTCTCGCATGCCACTAGAACAGGTACATTCGGAGAAAATGGATGCCGCTGTGCTTCAGGCCGTGGCGAGCGCGAGCCGGCTGCAACAAGAGGGGACAATGCCTTGGATCAGCTCACTCTCCTGCAACCCAGACGCGCTCGCTGACGCGGAATCTACGACCATTCCTGGCATCAGCCCAACCGAACTCCGGGAAGCACAGTGGCAGGATGACATCATAGGCCCAGTCCTGAAGGCAAAAGAGAAGAGGTCGAGTGAGGTACCTACTGACAGTTCAGCGGCAATGACGCTAAAACGGCAACTCGGCAAGTTAAGGATCAACCAAAGGGGTTTGTTGGTCAGAATCAGCCAGGTCGCGGACAACGGAAAGACCAGAGAACAGCTAGTCCTCCCGGAGAAGTACCGACAAAAGGCACTCAAGTTACTCCATGATGACATGGGCCACATGGGAGTGGAGAAAACAACGGAGCTGATACAGCAACGCTTCTATTGGCCGTTCATGGCGTCGGAGATTGAGCGCTATGTGACAAAGAGATGCCGTTGCATCAAAGACAAGCCACCAGCACGTCACATTCGAGCGCCGATGCAAAGTATCACCACCACGTCACCCATGGAACTCGTATCAATCGACTTCCTACACTTGGAGAGGAGTAGCGGCGGCTACGAGTATATCTTGGTCGTTGTGGATCACTTTACGAGATTTGCTCAGGCGTACCCCACGAGGAACAAAGCAGCAAAGACAGTGGCAGAAAAGCTGTTTAACGACTTCATTCCCCGCTTTGGTCTCCCGGCACGGATACATCATGACCAAGGGGGGGAATTCGAAAACAAGCTGCTTCAAGAACTACACAAGCTCTGCGGCGTTGCGTCCTCTCGCACCACGCCTTACCATCCGCAGGGAAATGGACAAGTAGAACGGTTTAACCGTACCTTGCTGTCGATGCTGAGGACACTGGAGAAGGACCAAAAGAGTCGCTGGCATCTGCACGTCAACAAAATAGTCCATGCATATAACTGCATGAAAAACGACGCCAACGGATTTGCCCCATTCTTTTTGCTGTTTGGCCGCACTCCTCGGCTCCCAGTGGATCTCATCTTTGGACTGAAAAACCAGCTAGAGGCTCAACCATCAAGAATGTCAGCATACGCGGAAACGTTCACCAAGGCCCTGAAAGAAGCGTATGCAAAAGCTGGCGAGTACGCCAGAGTGGAAGCAGAGCAGAACGAGAAACATTACAACAAGAAGGTACGGGCTGTTGACCTCCGCCCTGGAGATCGGGTTCTGGTGAGAAATTTGACGCAGCGAGGAGGACCGGGCAAATTACGCTCGTTCTGGGAGGACATCGTCCATGTAGTGGTCCGCAGAATGGAAAGCAACGCCCCAGTGTTTGAGGTGAAGCCAGAGACTGGACGTAGAACCAAGACCCGAGTACTCCACAGAAACATGTTGTTACCCTGTGATGCTCTGCCCTTCGTACCAGCAGACACTACGACAGGACAAGTCGCTGGCAGAACTCCTGCAGCTGGGTCTGGCGCTCCTTCTGCCACACGTAATAACGGAGCTGCCTCTGCCAAAGGTGCCGTGAATCCCGGCGCTCCAGTGTTCAAACCCCGAAGCCAAGCAGCAAGCCCACAGCCCAGAGGCAGTACATGTGACGATTTGCGGAATGGACTGTGGCAGATCAACCCAGGGCGTGCTTCGGGCACTTCAGTACAGGATGCGGGTGGTTACGATGCACCACGGACTCGTACCCCTCCAAGACAGCGTGCAGACCAGCAAATGGACGCGGAGGTACCCTCTCCCAATTCAGAGCCACAATCTACTGCTAGGGGCTCGCTTACCCCGTACCCCCTGTCCCCTGACTCGCAACACCCTCTTCCGCCACGCCGGAGGCGGGCCGGCTGCAGTCCGCACCCCCTGGACCCTGAATCCCCCGTCCTGGACGATCCCCACCCCCTCCCTGTTCCAGTGAACGTCCTTCCTGAAACTCGCAGACTCTCCCTCAACGGCCCTCACGAACCACCCGGGTCACCCGTTCGGCGTGGGACTCCTCGTGCGGAATTGACGGGCGC
>JAWQFJ010005754.1:0-5000 GCA_034096865.1 Theodoxus fluviatilis | reverse complement strand
CAGCAAGAATGACGACAACGCAGCAGCAGTATTAGTAGTGGTAGCAGCAGCAGCAGCAGTAGAGGCAGCAGCAGTAGTAGTATAGTAGTAGTAGTATAGTAGTAGTAGTAGTATAGTAGTAGTATAGTAGTAGTAGTAGTAGTAGTAGTAGTAGTAGTAGTAGTAGTAGTAGTAGTAGTACAGGACGTTCTCACTTCTGAAACGGAAATTCAGCCCGAGTTTTGTCCCTTTACTTCCACTAGTTCCGGTAGACTGGTAAAAATAGAAGCTCATGGGATGATCGCTACATCGTGGCAAAAGGATGACATTAAAGCATGCAAAAAGATTAATTAGATTAAAAACTAATCGAAAATAGTCAGATTAGACTGTTTTTACGTATACTTTCTGCACAAAACCCACAGAGGATAAGTAAACAAACCTCACCGTACGTACTTAGCTGGCTAGCAGACGAACGCGATCGAACCATAGTCACTACGCCAGCAGACGATCGAGCTAGTGTGATATAATGTTTCATGTAAAGCTCGAATGAGTAGCAGCAGATAACTGTTTAGTTCTGGCTTGAATTGACAATTTCGTTTCCCTGGTCTGGCGAGGACCGAAAATTCACTATCATCGAGTCGATCAACTTGCGCGCACTCGGCGTAATGTATAACTTCACGTAGTTCGGCTTGTGGAGATGATATTAACCGTAGATTTTAGTTGTGCGAGGTAGACCACCCGCCAACAATTTTGAATAGTGCTTTTGATATCAATGTTTAGTAATTATTGTCGGATCAGATAGCGAAACGATCACAAGCAACTTAAACGAGCTTGGCCCTTGGGAGCAGCGCGCTTACGTTTGATTCGGCAGCTGCAGTCGAACTCGATTTGGTCAATCGATGTCTGACATCACACTTTGAGATTTCAATAACTTCATGAAGTTGCAGTAGTTGTTTGTTTGCTGGAATACCATGTCGGATCAGATAGTGAAACGATCACTCGTGCATTAATTGAGTTTTGATGCGAGACCACGACACTTCCCGCAGGTGTGTTTTGTTTGCGTTGTAAAGTTTGAGTACTAGCTGTAAGTGTAAAAATGGTCAGTTATTAGTATAATCGGTGATTTTAGTTGTAATGAAACTTTTTGTGTTTTAATGCCATTTTCTTGTCATCATCGACCCGATCTTACAAGTTAGGCCTATACATTACGCCGTGTGGGCAAGTTGATCACTCATCCACTCGATGATAGTGAATTTTCGGTCCTCGCCAGACCAGGGAAACGAAATTGTCAATTCAAGCCAGAACTAAACAGTTATCTGCTGCTACTCAATCGAGCTTTACATGACACAGTACTGTTTTCCACCCCCACGTACATGTACTTTGAGCGATCTAGCAGACGCTTCGAGAATCGACCGGAACCAGGTGGTTCTACCTAACGCGTTGTTTTTCGACAGAGAGCGCCGATGATAACTCCTGCAGGGTACGTTAATGAAAATGTCCTATAGTAGTAGTAGTAGTATAGTAGTAGTAGTAGTAGTAGTGGTGGTAGTGGTGGTAGTAGTAGAAGCAGCAGCAACAGGAGAAACAACCACAACCACAACAACCACAACCGCAACAACAACCACAACCACAACCACAACAACCACCACCACAACAACAACAACCGCAACCACAACCACAGCAACCACCACCACCACAACAACAAACACAACCACAACAACCACAACCTCAACAACCACCATCACCACAATAACAACCACAACCACAAACACAACCACAACCATCGCCACAACAGCGCTGATGTCTTACCGAGTACAAAATTAGAAAAGACATTTCTCTTCTCTTTCCAGCCGCCTCTGTTCCCCAGTCCAACTTCCGCTTTTTGAAGGTCACGGGCAACGTGGTGGTCACTGTGTCCGTCAACCTGACCTATCATGGTGTGGTGACCCTCGATGCCCAGACCTCCTCCCTCCTCATCGCCCAGCAAGGCTACCTGGAGCTCCCGAAGGGAGACAACTGCTTGCAGAACCTGGACAGCTGCTTCTCTGGCTTCACCTACAGTCTGGCCATCAACGTCCAGCAGATCCCAGCCAGCACCTTGGTCATCTTGTCGTCAGGGATGGAGAGCCAACTCCAAAAGGGCCTCACCCTCCTCTACGACAAGGGACAGCTTGTGTGCCAGGTGGGCTCTTCCACCAGATTCTGGCAGGTGACGTATGCGTACAACGTGACCGTAGACACGTGGCATACACTGCAGGTCACGTGGCAGCCCAGTCTGGGACTGCAGCTGCTGGTCAACGGCAAGATGGTGGCCAGTCTGGTCCAGTTTAGACCGGTTCCCATCGACACCAACCCGGTCCCCGGCCTTCACATTGGCAGCGCCGCCAACGCCATCAGCATGAAGGTCAAGGACGTGACTCACGCACCGCTCCCCCTGGTGGAGCTGAAGAAGCTGACCCAAGGTGAGCTTTGCGTGCGGGTGGAGTTCTGGTGGAGGGCTGGCTGTGCTGCAAGGGTCGTCTGCTAATCTCTGGTGTGTGCAACTGGTATTTGTTGCACAGGGACATTGTACTCGAGCAGGTAACCATGACAGTCCTGTACGTGGTAAGGTTACAAATAATCTGAAGTCCGAGTTTTTTTTGGTATGTATATGTCGCGTGGACGCGACAGGTGTTGTGATTAGAGGAATAATGAAGGGGGTGATAAATTGGGGTGACACCGCGTTCCACTCAAAACGACAGTTAGGGTCAGAGTTCACTATAGCTTGGGCGGAAAGTTCTCAGCGAGTGTACGGGCTGGGAAGTGACTATTTTATTAGGGGATTACCGTTTGACCCAGCACGGGCTGGGGAGTGAGTATTTTGCTGGGGGATTCCTGATTGACCCAGCACGGGCTGAGGGTCAGTAAGAAATTAAACGCTCTGATTGGGTGCGCTCTGCCGCGCGACGGTAGCTGCTGATCCGGGCGACGCGGGTTAGACAGACGGGTCCTCGCGGGAGATGAGAAAGGACGTGCGTTCCTAGCGTTGCAGTTTGCGGCGCGTGGTGCCTATCTTGACTTGACTTGACTTGACTTTTACGACGTTTGAGGCCTTTTGTGAGGCCTGTTCGACGTTCCATGTGATAAACTAACTTTGCTGCAATGCGTGGCGGGCTAACTACTAGATCTATTGCATATTTTGGCATTCTGGTGTGTAGAGGGTGGGGAGATCTTTCCAGTGTTCGTCGAGTGCAACTTTGAAGTCATGGACTGAGGCAGCTGTGACAACTGCATCTGGTAGGTTATTCCAGGTTTTGATGATACGTTGTGAGAAGAAGTTCTTCCTGATGTTCAGCCGAAAGCTGTCTTTATGGAGTTTCAGCGAGTTTCCACGCAATTTAGTGTTGCTGGACAGCTTGAACGTTGGTTTCTGCACATCGTAGTAACCATGGAGGTATTTGTACACCTCTATCATATCTCCTCTCTTGCGTCTGTGCTCCAGGGTTGGGAGTTTGAGTGCTCGGAGTCTCTCTGGGTACGTCTTGTTTCTGAGTGATGACAGCAGTTTGGTTGCCCTACGCTGAACGTCCTCGATGTCACTGCATAGCGTTTTCATGTGTGGTTGCCAGACACAGTGGCCGTACTCCAATCTGGGTCTCACCAAGCTTTTGTACAGCAGGACGAAGGTCTGCTCTGTCAGATAGTCGAAAGACCGGCGGATGACTCCAATGACACGGTTTGCCTTCGATGTTGCATGTGCTACTTGGTCCTTGAAGGATAAAGTGCTGTCAATCATCACTCCGAGGTCCTTTTCTGCACCACTCTCCGCAAGCTGCAATCTCTGGGGTTTTCCATCAGCATCTTTACTGTTCATGAAGTATGTCGCTTGTGTCTTTTTGGACCCCATCTTCACAACACTGCATTTCTGCGGGTGGAACTTTAGAAGCCACTCTTCAGACCAGATCTGTAGTTTGTCAAGGTCGGTTTGTAAGTCCTGCGGTCCCCCCTCAACGTCACTCCTGGTGTACAGCTTGGTATCGTCTGCGAACATTTTGACTGGGCACTTTGTGATGGTGGGAAGGTCATTTATGAAGAGGACGAACATTATCGGCCCGATTACAGATCCTTGTGGGATCCCGCTGGTCACCTGCGCCTCCTGCGACTGTGTGCCGTTCACGACGACTTTTTGCTTCCTGTCTGTCAAAAAGTTTTCCAGCCACTTCAGTACCTTACCTCTGATGCCAAAGGCCTCCGTTTTCTTCAGTAGACGTCGGTGGGGCACAGAATCAAACGCTTTTTGATAGTCCATGTAGACAATATCCACCCCTCCTCCTTCGTCGAGAATGCTTGTCCACGTGTCCAACACCTCCAGAAGTTGCGTGACGCACGACCTCCCCGGGATGAAACCATGCTGTTCTTTGCTGATAAGCGAGTTGCTCTGTAAATGGCTCATTATTTTGTCTCTCACCAGCTTTTCCATAACCTTGCAGAGGATGCATGTCAAGCTTACAGGTCGATAGTTGCTGGCTGTTGTCTTGCTTCCCTTTTTGTGGATGGGGGTGACTAGGGCTTGCTTCCACTCATCTGGTAATTTCCCCATGTCAAGTGAGAGCCTGAAAAGGTGAGCAATAGGGTCGGCCAACTCCTCGGCAGCCTCGGACAAGATGTATGGTGTGATACCGTCGGGACCTGGTGCTTTACTGGTGTGTAGGCCCTTAAGTCGTTTCTTCACTTCTTCCCTAGAAATATCCAAGTCTGTCAGCTCTTCCGTGAAACTGTATTCTGGTGGTCTGGGTAGTGGGCCTTCATCCTCGGTTGTAAAAACACTTTGAAAGAACTGGTTCAGGACCTCAGCCTTCTCTTCGTCGTTTATGGTCTTAGAGCCGTCCTCCTTCCTCAGGTCCGCCACTCCCGTGCGTGACTTGGTCTTGGACTTCACATAGTTCCAGAAAGCCTTTGGATCAGTCTTAGCCTCCATCGCCACTGTGGCCTCCAGGTCTCTCTGTGCTTTGCGGCATGCTTTTCTGGCCTGGTTTCTTGCT
>JAWQFJ010005753.1:0-15281 GCA_034096865.1 Theodoxus fluviatilis | reverse complement strand
GGGCTCATTAGTATTCAGACAACGGGAAGCGTATTGTTGTGTGGCTTCGTTCTGAGTAACTTAGCTAAAAGGGACTGGAAAAAAATCTTTCTGTAGAGATTGTTTGTTTCCTAATGTTCCGGGATGTCAGGGGAAGTGGAGATTTCAATTTAACAGGGGTTTGTTAAATGTTTCTGTAGTAAGGTTGGAGACTGTTTGTGGGTTGGAGAGTGGTTGCAACTTTTGTGTTATTGTGGAAGTGAAAGACTTTTATCTCAGTTGTGAGATTTCTCTCGTTCTTGCAGCAAGCATTAGAACGAGTGGTTGAGAGGGGTGTTTATTTCATGCCAGAACTGCATTGTGAATAAATTCCAGTTTCTGGTGGTTACATGAAAGAGTGAAGGGAAGTGAAGTTTTGTTTACACATTGTTAGTCAGACCAGTCACCGGTGACTTAGGTACTGCTTCTTTGTGTGTGGATTTTTATGCTTGAATTTGTTCACTTCCTTTGATGCTAGTTGTTTATTGTTGTTGTTGATTTTTATTCCTGTTTCTGGTAGCGGAAGTGCCTCCATCTTGTCTCCGCTGCCCAACTTTGTTTTGGTTTATTTTTCTGGTATTTAATCACCTGCCTGCTCCTTCCTTTGCGGCTCTGTGGAGCGAGGAGGAGTTTTGTTCTTGATTAAACTTGAATTGTTTGTTTTATCCCGATTCAGTTGGTCATTTATTCACTTGTCTGTTGACATTGTTTGATGTTTTGTGGTGTCCCCCCAAGGAGTGGTGGTTAGGTTTTGTTTGAAAACCCATCGTTATAATTACCCCTCCCCTCTTGGACGACGTACTACGTCGTTCCTTGAGGGTGAGTTTTCTAGGATTAGCTAAGGGTAAAACGCGACAATGTGTGATTATGATGTTGGAGTCGGGATGGCAATTGTAATAATATCGATGACGGTTATGATGACAAGGTTTAGGGTTAACCACCCGTGATCGGAGAGAGGAATTCAAGATCTCTGAAAAATTGATCTGTACAGCAAGCCAACGGACGCACATGCCTACTTGCACAGTTCATCATCTCACCCAAGACACACTGTGAAGAACATCCCATACAGCCTGTTCATCAGACTACGAAGACTTTGATCGACACCTGCGGCTTTCTCCACCCGGTGTGAATGAATCTATGTGCGTGTGGTGGCAAAACAGTTTGAAACTTCTGGGGTTTCAATCAGAAACGCAATGTCAGAGGACTAAGAGGAAAGCTGAGAACATCCTCGTTCAGAAAGTTTGCGGTACCCGGGACAAGAAGACAAGAGAACAGAGTCCCCTGTCGTCATTACCCACGACGCACCCCGCTAATCCACCTCTACGAGCGGGCTACACGAACAGCATGAGGTCATGGTTCGAGACAGTGACAAGATGAGACAGGCCCTAAACCACCCGTGATCGGAGAGAGGAATTCAAGGTCTCTGAAACAGATCCTGATGCCCACATGCCTACCGGAAGAAAGAGATCCCCGCCCACCAGGAGTGTATAGATGTACAGCCACCAGGTGCACTATGTGTAGCCAGCATCTTGTCGAGGGCAGCACTTTCAACAGTCACCAGACAGATGAAATCTTCCGACACAGGACAGTCCTCTCCTGCACCTCTGCAAACGTCGTGTATGTTCTGTGGTGCGACCTCTGCCGTAACACCCAGTACGTGGGGGAAACTATGACATCGTTGAAGAAACGCTTCTACCAGCACTACCAAGACATCAGAACCAACAAGGGGACTCTCGTGACCAGGCACTTCAACTTGCCGGGTCACACTATGGCGAACATGAGAGTCATGCCGATCGAGCAGGTGTATTGTGTGCCATCGGATCATCCTCGTAGACTGACGAGGGAGGCTTTTTGGATGACTAAACTGCGTACCACTTATCCTCTTGGTCTAAACACCAAAGAGTAGTTGAGTGATTGGCGGTTTGGATGTTCAGAGGGTACGCTTGTCGGCTTTCGGGGGTGATCCGATGGTCTGGATGTGTGTACTGTGTGTGTGGAGGGGTGTGTGTGTGTGTGTGTGTGTGTGTGTGTGTGTGCGTGTGTGTGTGTGTGTGCATGTGTGTGTGTTTTTGTGGGTGCGTGTGTGTGTGTAGGTGAGGGTGTGTGTATTTGCGTGTGTATGTGTATGCACGTGTGTATGTGTGATATGCTGTTTCTTTCTCCAAAGTTCTTGGACTTATATGTGCTCATTTTTGTGGACTATCGTGGTAATTGGCCAGCCAGGACATCCAAGACTATAAGAATGTCTTACGTCATAGCACACGTAATTCTTTTTATACGTCATCTTGACGCTATTTTATTCTTTGCTGATGAAGTTGCCGAAAGGCATCGAAATATTCTAAGAAGTACAAACACAGAAAGTCATCTTGTTTTGTGTTTTCTTTCTCTTTTTTGACAAGGTTTAGGATGTAGAAACTATGATTGAGTCATTGGCAGAAGATGGAAGTTGACAATGATGTTTTGGTGTAGTAATAATGCAATGCATGCATTCATTTATTAAAAAATATTTTTTTTTTAAAGAGCGCTCGTCCTTCTAAGTAGGAGGGCGAAGGCCGAGTCTGGTTGTCTCCAGACGTTAGTTTCTCTGGCTCCTCCTCCTGCTGCCCATTCTCCTGCTTCTGCTCCTCTTCCTCCTCCTCCTGCTGCCCAATCTCCTGCTCCTGCTCCTCCTCCTGCTCTTCCTTCTCTTGCTTCTTCTTCTGCTCCTCCAGCTCCTCCTCCTCCTCTTGCTCCTTCTCCTCCTCCATCTCCTCCTCCTCCTCCTCCTCCTCCTCCTCCTCCTCCTCCACCTTCTCCTCCTCCCCTTCCTACTCCCTACGCCTCCTCTCATCCTCCTCTTCCTACTCCTCCTCAGACGCCGCATCAGACACAGCATACGATGCTACTGCCTCCTCTCCTCCTCCACCTCCTCAATCCCCTCCTACTCCTCAGTCCTCCTCTTTCTCCTACTCTTTCTTCCGTTCCTCATCCTTCCTCCTCCTCCTCCTCCTCCTCATACACGCAGAAAGAAATCAACGACTCATCCTCACTACCTAATCATGCAAGAATGATCTGAATGGTCATGTCTTCCGTATATCACATAGCTACCTCGCTAATCGCCTAACCTCAGCATAGACGCCTCCTCTCTCCTCCTCTCATCCTCCCCTCCTCCTCCTCACCTCTCCCCTTTTTTCTTCCTTATCCTCCTCCTCTCCTCTAATCATCCTCCTCCCTCCTCCTCCTCACTTCTCCTCCTCCTTCCTTATCCTCCTCCTCCACCTCCTCCATCCTCCTCCTCCTCCGTCCTCCTCCTCCTCCTCTTCCTCCTCCTCTTCTTCTACTCCTCCTTCTCCTTTTCTTCTTCCTTATCCGCCTCTTCCTTCTTTTCTTCTTCCTTATCCTCCTCCTCCTCCTCCTCCTCTCCTTCCACCTCCTCCTCCTCCTCCTCTCCTCCTCCTCCTCCGCCTCTCTCCTCCTCCTCAGCCTTTTTCTTCTGCGTCCTCCTGCATCCTCCTAATCAGACTACTGCCTCTCATCCTAACCTCCCTCCTCCTCCGTCCCTCCTCCGATCCTTCATCCTTCCTGCTCTGCTCTCTGACCCTCCTCCTCCTGCTCCTCCTCCTCCCTCCGTCTTGCCTCCATCCTCCTTTCTTCTTCCTCTCTTCTCCTCCTCCTCTCCCTGTTGTGCGTCCTCCTTACTCCTCATCCTCCTCCTTTCCTGCTCCTCGTCCTCCTCGATCCTCCTCCTCGTCTTCCTTCCTTATCCTCCTGCTCCTCCTTCTCCGACTTCTCCTACGCCCTCAATCCTCTCTCCTCCTCTACTCACTCCTCCGTCCCGTCCTCGTCCTCGCTCCTCGCTTTCCCACGTCCTCGTCCCCGTCCTCGTCATGTCTCCTCTCCCCTCCTTCCTCACCCCCCCTCCTCCTCCTCCTTCTCCTCCTTTTCTTCTTCCTCTTCTTCTTCTTCTTTATCCTGGTTCTCCTCCATCCCCCCCCCCCCCCCCCCCCCCCCCATACCCGTCCCTGTCCTCCTCCTCCTCTTGCTCTTGCTTCTGCTCCTCCTGCTTCTGCTCCTTTTGCTCCTGCTTCTCCCCTTCTTTTTTTTTTTTTTTTGGTTTTCTGCGTTTTGTTTTGTTTTGTTTTTTCTTTTTCTCCTTTCTCGTCCTGCTCCTCCTCCTCCTCTTTTTTCAAAACTCTATGTAGAACACATATATAGTTCCGTTAACTCGCTACACTTTTCAAATCGAGATGTGCGTTGGAGTCCGCGATGCGAGTTGACACGGACCACTTACAGAAATACGTCGTACTGCGTGGCTTACTGCGTGGCTTACTGCGTGGCATACTGCGTGGCTTACTGCGTGGCTTACTGCGTGGCTTACTGCGTGGCTTACTGCGTGGCTTACTGCGTGGCTTACTGCGTGGCTTACTGCGTGGCTTACTGCGTGGCTTACTGCGTAGCAGGAGGTTTGGGGAATTTCAGCGTTTGATAACACCCAAAGATATGTCTAGATCAGAGAAATGGAAACAGCATGTGCAACAGTCTGTAGAGCACGAACTTGGACCAAAACTAAATAAAATGCCTTATTTAAAAACAAATGACAGTGGTGATGCTTTGCACAGACACCGGTGATGCTTTGAACAGACAGTGGTGATGCTTTGCAGAGACAGTGGTGATGTTCCGTAAAGACAGTGGTGATGCTCTGCACAGACAGTGGTGATGCTTTGCACAGACAGTGGTGATGCTTTGCACAGACAGTGGTGATGCTTTGCACAGACAGTGGTGATGCTTTGCACAGACAGTGGTGATGCTTTGCACAGACAGTGGTGATGCTTTGCACAGACAGTGGTGATGCTTTGCACAGACAGTGGTGATGCTTTGCACAGACAGTGGTGATGCTTTGCAAAGACAGTGGTGATGCTTTGCACAGACAGTGGTGATGCTTTGCACAGACAGTGGTGATGCTTTGCACAGACAGTGTGATGCTTTGCACAGACAGTGGTGATGCTTTGCACAGACAGTGGTGATGCCTTGCACAGACAGTGGTGATGCTTGCCAGACAGTGGTGATGTTTTGCACAGACAGTAGTGATGCTTTGCACAGACAGTGGTGATGCTTTGCACAGACAGTGGTGATGCTTTGCACAGACAGGTGTGATGCTTTGCACAGACAGTGGTGATGCTTTGCACAGACAGTGGTGATGCTTTGCACAGACAGTGGTGATGCTTTGCACAGACAGTGGTGATGCTTTGCACAGACAGTGGTGATGCTTTGCACAGACAGTGGTGATGCTTTGCACAGACAGTGGTGATGCTTTGCACAGACAGTGGTGATGCTTTGCACAGACAGTGGTGATGCTTTGCACAGACAGTGGTGATGCTTTGCACAGACAGTGGTGATGCTTTGCACAGACAGTGGTGATGCTTTGCACAGACAGTGGTGATGCTTTGCACAGACAGTGGTGATGCTTTGCACAGACAGTGGTGATGCTTTGCACAGACAGTGGTGATGCTTTGCACAGACAGTGGTGATGCTTTGCACAGACAGTGGTGATGCTTTGCACAGACAGTGGTGATGCTTTGCACAGACAGTGGTGATGCTTTGCACAGACAGTGGTGATGCTTTGCACAGACAGTGGTGATGCTTTGCACAGACAGTGGTGATGCTTTGCACAGACAGTGGTGATGCTTTGCACAGACAGTGGTGATGCTTTGCACAGACAGTGGTGATGCTTTGCACAGACAGTGGTGATGCTTTGCACAGACAGTGGTGATGCTTTGCACAGACAGTGGTGATGCTTTGCACAGACAGTGGTGATGCTTTGCACAGACAGTGGTGATGCTTTGCACAGACAGTGGTGATGCTTTGCACAGACAGTGGTGATGCTTTGCACAGACAGTGGTGATGCTTTGCACAGACAGTGGTGATGCTTTGCACAGACAGTGGTGATGCTTTGCACAGACAGTGGTGATGCTTTGCACAGACAGTGGTGATGCTTTGCACAGACAGTGGTGATGCTTTGCACAGACAGTGCTGATCTTTGCTCAGACAGTGGTGATGCTTTGCACAGACAGTGGTGATGCCTTGCACAGACAGTGGTGATGCTTTGCACAGACAGTGGTGATGCTTTGCACAGACAGTGGTGATGCTTTGCACAGACAGTGGTGATGCTTTAACAGTCGTGATGCTTTGCACAGACAGAGGTGATGCTTTGCACAGACAGTGGTGATGCTTTGCACAGACAGTGGTGATGCTTTGCACAGACAGTGGTGATGCTTTGCACAGACAGTGGTGATGCTTTGCACAGACAGTGTGATGCTTTGCACAGACAGTGGTGATGCTTTGCACAGACAGTGGTGATGCTTTGCACAGACAGTGGTGATGCTTTGCACAGACAGTGGTGATGCTTTGCACAGACAGTGGTGATGCTTTGCACAGACAGTGGTGATGCTTTGCACAGACAGTGGTGATGCTTTGCACAGACAGTGGTGATGCTTTGCACAGACAGTGGTGATGCTTTGCACAGACAGTGGTGATGCTTTGCACAGACAGTGGTGATGCTTTGCACAGACAGTGGTGATGCTTTGCACAGACAGTGGTGATGCTTTGCACAGACAGTGGTGATGCTTTGCACAGACAGTGGTGATGCTTTGCACAGACAGTGGTGATGCTTTGCACAGACAGTGGTGATGCTTTGCACAGACAGTGGTGATGCTTTGCACAGACAGTGGTGATGCTTTGCACAGACAGTGGTGATGCTTTGCACAGACAGTGGTGATGCTTTGCACAGACAGTGGTGATGCTTTGAACAGACAGTGGTGATGCTTTGCACAGACAGTGGTGATGCTTTGCACAGACAGTGGTGATGCTTTGCACAGACAGTGGTGATGCTTTGCACAGAGAGTGGTGATGCTTTGCACAGACAGTGGTGATGCTTTGCACAGAAGTGGTGATGCTTTGCACAGACAGTGGTGATGCTTTGCACAGACAGTGGTGATGCTTTGCACAGACAGTGGTGATGCTTTGCACAGACAGTGGTGATGCTTTGCACAGACAGTGGTGATGCTTTGCACAGACAGTGGTGATGCCTTGCACAGACAGTGGTGATGCCTTGCACAGACAGTGGTGATGCTTTGCACAGACAGTGGTGATGCTTTGCACAGACAGTGGTGATGCTTTGCACAGACAGTGGTGATGCTTTGCACAGACAGTGGTGATGCTTTGCACAGACAGTGGTGATGCTTTGCACAGACAGTGGTGATGCTTTGCACAGACAGTGGTGATGCTTTGCACAGACAGTGGTGATGCTTTGCACAGACAGTGGTGATGCTTTGCACAGACAGTGGTGATGCTTTGCACAGACAGTGGTGATGCTTTGCACAGACAGTGGTGATGCTTTGCACAGACAGTGGTGATGCTTTGCACAGACAGTGGTGATGCTTTGCACAGACAGTGGTGATGCTTTGCACAGACAGTGGTGATGCTTTGCACAGACAGTGGTGATGCTTTGCACAGACAGTGGTGATGCTTTGCACAGACAGTGGTGATGCTTTGCACAGACAGTGGTGATGCTTTGCACAGACAGTGGTGATGCTTTGCACAGACAGTGGTGATGCTTTGCACAGACAGTGGTGATGCTTTGCACAGACAGTGGTGATGCTTTGCACAGACAGTGGTGATGCTTTGCACAGACAGTGGTGATGCTTTGCACAGACAGTGGTGATGCTTTGCACAGACAGTGGTGATGCTTTGCACAGACAGTGGTGATGCTTTGCACAGACAGTGGTGATGCTTTGCACAGACAGTGGTGATGCTTTGCACAGACAGTGGTGATGCTTTGCACAGACAGTGGTGATGCTTTGCACAGACAGTGGTGATGCTTTGCACAGACAGTGGTGATGCTTTGCACAGACAGTGGTGATGCTTTGCACAGACAGTGGTGATGCTTTGCACAGACAGTGGTGATGCTTTGCACAGACAGTGGTGATGCTTTGCACAGACAGTGGTGATGCTTTGCACAGACAGTGGTGATGCTTTGCACAGACAGTGGTGATGCTTTGCACAGACAGTGGTGATGCTTTGCACAGACAGTGGTGATGCTTTGCACAGACAGTGGTGATGCTTTGCACAGACAGTGGTGATGCTTTGCACAGACAGTGGTGATGCTTTGCACAGACAGTGGTGATGCTTTGCACAGACAGTGGTGATGCTTTGCACAGACAGTGGTGATGCTTTGCACAGACAGTGGTGATGCTTTGCACAGACAGTGGTGATGCTTTGCACAGACAGTGGGTGATGCTTTGCACAGACAGTGGTGATGCTTTGCACAGACAGTGGTGATGCTTTGCACAGACAGTGGTGATGCTTTGCACAGACAGTGGTGACGCTTGCACAGACAGTGGTGATGCTTTGCACAGACAGTGGTGATGCTTTGCACAGACAGTGGTGATGCTTTGCACAGACAGTGGTGATGCTTTGCACAGACAGTGGTGATGCTTTGCACAGACAGTGGTGATGCTTTGCACAGACAGTGGTGATGCTTTGCACAGACAGTGGTGATGCTTTGCACAGACAGTGGTGATGCTTTGCACAGACAGTGGTGATGCTTTGCACAGACAGTGGTGATGCTTTGCACAGACAGTGGTGATGCTTTGCACAGACAGTGGTGATGCTTTGCACAGACAGTGGTGATGCTTTGCACAGACAGTGGTGATGCTTTGCACAGACAGTGGTGATGCTTTGCACAGACAGTGGTGATGCTTTGCACAGACAGTGGTGATGCTTTGCACAGACAGTGGTGATGCTTTGCACAGACAGTGGTGATGCTTTGCACAGACAGTGGTGATGCTTTGCACAGACAGTGGTGATGCTTTGCACAGACAGTGGTGATGCTTTGCACAGACAGTGGTGATGCTTTGCACAGACAGTGGTGATGCTTTGCACAGACAGTGGTGATGCTTTGCACAGACAGTGGTGATGCTTTGCACAGACAGTGGTGATGCTTTGCACAGACAGTGGTGATGCTTTGCACAGACAGTGGTGATGCTTTGCACAGACAGTGGTGATGCTTTGCACAGACAGTGGTGATGCTTTGCACAGACAGTGGTGATGCTTTGCACAGACAGTGGTGATGCTTTGCACAGACAGTGGTGATGCTTTGCACAGACAGTGGTGATGCTTTGCACAGACAGTGGTGATGCTTTGCACAGACAGTGGTGATGCTTTGCACAGACAGTGGTGATGCTTTGCACAGACAGTGGTGATGCTTTGCACAGACAGTGGTGATGCTTTGCACAGACAGTGGTGATGCTTTGCACAGACAGTGGTGATGCTTTGCACAGACAGTGGTGATGCTTTGCACAGACAGTGGTGATGCCTTGCACAGAGAGTGGTGATGCTTTGCACAGACAGTGGTGATGCTTTGCACAGACAGTGGTGATGCTTTGCACAGACAGTGGTGATGCTTTGCACAGACAGTGGTGATGCTTTGCACAGACAGTGGTGATGCTTTGCACAGACAGTTGTGATGCTTTGCACAGACAGTGGTGATGCTTTGCACAGACAGTGGTGATGCCTTGCACAGACAGTGGTGATGCTTTGCACAGACAGTGGTGATGCTTTGCACAGACAGTGGTGATGCTTTGCACAGACAGTGGTGAAGCTTTGCACAGACAGTGGTGATGCTTTGCACAGACAGTGGTGATGCCTTGCACAGACAGTGGTGATGCTTTGCACAGACAGTGGTGATGCTTTGCACAGACAGTGGTGATGCTTTGCACAGACAGTGGTGATGCTTTGCACAGACAGTGGTGATGCTCTGCACAGACAGTGGTGATGCTTTGCACAGACAATAGTGATGCTTTGCACAGACAGTGGTGATGCTTTGCACAGACAGTTGTGATACTTTGCACAGACAGTGGTGAAACTTTGCTCAGACTGTGGTAATGCCTTGCACAGACAGTGGTGATGCTTTGCACAGATAGTGGTGATTCTTTGCACAGAGAGTGTTGATGCTTTGCACAGACAGTGGTTATGCTTTGCTCAGACAGTGGTGATGCTTTGCACAGACAGTGGTGATGCTTTGCACAGACAGTGGTGATGCTTTGCACAGACAGTGGTGATGCTTTGCACAGACAGGTGTGATGCTTTGCACATACAGGGGTGATGCTTTGCACAGACAGTGGTGACGCCTTGCACAGACAGTCGTGATGCCTTGCACAGACTGTGGTGATGCTTTGCACAGACAGGGGTGATGCTTTGCACAGACAGTGGTGATGCTTTGCACAGACAGTGGTGATGCTTTGCACAGACAGTGGTGATTCTTTGCACACACAGTGGTGAGTGTGTGTGTGTGTGTGTGTGTGTGTGTATGTTGGTTTCTTCTTAAAAAACTTGACATTCTAGATGATTTTCTTTTGTTTGAAATTATCCATCTGAGAACAACAACAACAAAAGCAACAATGACAACAACATCAACAACAACAAAAAATTTTATGAAGGCCTGTGGCCTGTTTCCAGAATCACGCATTCACAGTCCTTTTGTTTTTGTTTATTTTATTTTTTGTTTGTTTGTTTGTTTTTGTATTTTGCGGTTTTGAAGGTAGGAGAAGGGACGAAGTTTCCAGCCTTTGAAAGTATAGCTCGATCTGAGTGGGGTGGTCAATTTATGTTAAAGATTTACCATCTCTTCTTTTTTTTAAAGACAAGGTTGTATCTATTTGTTATTTGTTTGTCTTTTTTTTCTTTTTTCTTTTTGGGGGGGGGGTGTTTCTTCAACTTTGTGAGCAAGACATTCAAACCATACACTCAATAAAGAAAATAGCTACCCACGTGTAGCTGTCACCAGACTTCCATCCTGCATCTTCAGAGTTATGCATGTAAATACAGTGACTGGGTGTCCAGTCCACATACTGGTGAGACGAACTGATGGTTTTGATTTCTATTCACATGATGTTGTCTCCTGATTAGAGACTTGAAGATGCTTGTATTTTTTCACTTTGTTGTCCCTTTCGTCTAGGGACTTCACGCCTTGACCATTAAGAGTCCACGCATATACATATACTGTATACTCCATTCAATATGTTATATATAGAAATGTTTTCTTTGTTTAAATTGAACGAAATGACGTGCAGACAAGTGTTGGGTATTTCATCCATTATGTTATCTATAGAAATGCTTTCTTTTTTTAGACTGTACGAAATGACGTGCAGACAACTGATGTACATTCAATTTATTATGTCATTTATTGAAAAGCTGTCTTTGTTTGAAACATGAAATGACGCATAGACAACTGATGTTTATTAAATTTATAATGTTATCTATAGTAAAGCTGTATTTGAAACATATGAAATGACGCATAGACAACTGATGTATATTTCATTCAGTATGTTTTCTATAGAAAAGCTGTCTTTTTATACATAAAATGACGCATAGACAAGTGCTGTATATGTCATTCAGTGTGTTATCTATATAAATGTTTTCTTTGTTTGGATTATACGAAATGACGTGCAGACAAGTGCTGGGTATTTCATCCATTACGTTATATATATAAATGCTTTCTTTGTTTGAAACTTATTAAATGACGCATAGACAACTGCTGTATATTTCATTCATTATGTTATCTATAGCTGTCTCTGTTTGAAACAAATGAAATGACACATAAACAAGTGCTATATATTGATTTCATTATGTTATGCATAGAAACGCTTTCCTGGTTTGTCTTAAAGAAAATGACGCACAGACTTATATCTCGATCTCGACCAAAATCGATCTACAAACCTGGTACATTTTTTTTCTTTTGACCCTTTTGAGACTGATTTTCCTGAACTTTACATTTGATATTCTCAAAATTGTTAGTCTCACCCCTACCAATATCTTCATTCGACAATAGTGCCAATTTGAAGGGTTAAAATAATCATGTTTATTTCGAAAAAAGCGAATTGTATCTTTCCTATGAATATTCAAATACCTATTAAAAAGAAAAAAGAAAATCAACTTATTCACTACTTTGTGAGAATAGGTTACACAGGTGCAAAACAAGGATCACTTTATAGTGTACATGCTTACTTATTGGACTGACCATTGTAGATGTGTGAGTTATAACAACGATCGTGAATGTTAAAACAATGATCTGAAATGCGCAATTAGATTGAAGAGTAAGTAAAATTCCTCAATTTTATCTCTTCTTTTTTTGTTGGTCTAAATGATTCACTTTATATCTGCTTATCCAATCAGATCATGGTCACCATTTCTTGTAGGGCGTAAAAGAATATTGGTACAGCAATATACGTAATAAAACTCGTCACTAAAAGAGCTATAATTTATTACTAATATTGCTGTTCCAATATCTTGCATAAGTGTGCGATGTCCATTTTTCTCTGCCGCTGCAAAATCATAATAAACATTTCCGAAAAATAAAATCAGCGTGTTTGTTGTTTACCTCCGCCAAGAATGTTGTGTTTTCTGGTTGGCTGGCTGGGTGGGTGGCTGGGTGGCAAGGTGGCTGGGTGGGTTGGTGGCTGGCTTGGTGGGTGTCTGGCTGGGTGGGTGGGTGGGTGGCAAGGTGGCTGGCTGGGTGCTGGCTGGCTGGGTGGGTGGGTGGGTGGGTGGA
The DNA here is from genome assembly GCA_034096865.1 of Theodoxus fluviatilis. NCBI lineage: Eukaryota > Metazoa > Mollusca > Gastropoda > Cycloneritida > Neritidae > Theodoxus > Theodoxus fluviatilis. The sequence goes on along the minus strand of JAWQFJ010005753.1, from coordinate 2,677 downwards.
TGGGTGGGTGGCTGGCTGGCTGGGTGGGTGGGTGGCTGGGTGGGTGGGTGGGTGGGTTGCTGGCTGGCTGGCTGATTGGCTGGGTGAGTGGGTGGCTGGCTGGCTGGCTGGCTGGCTGGCTGGGTGGGTGGAGTGTGGCTGGCTGGCTGGCTGGCTGGCTGGTTGGTTGGCAGAGGTGGGTTGGGTTGGGTTGGGTTGGGTTGGGTTGGGTTGGGTTGGGTTGGGTTGGGTTGAGTTCGGTTGTGTTGCGTTGGGTTGGGTTGGCTTGGTTAGGGGTTGTTGGTTAGTTAGTAGGTTAGTTAGTTGATTTGTGAAGTTAGTTACGTTAGTTATTAAAGTTAGTTTATTTAACTTAGTTTAGTTAGTTTAGTTAAGGTAGTTAAGGTAGGTAAGTTAGTTAAGTTAATTAAATTAAGTTAGTTTAGTTAGTTTGGTTTAGTTAGTTTAGCTGCTTTAGCTACTTTAGGTAACTTGTTTAGCTAGCTAGTGTGGCTAGTTAATTTACTAAGTTCATTAGTTTGTTAATTTAGTCAGTTTATTCAAATAAGTTAGTTTAGTTAGTTCAGTTAGTTAGTTTAGTTTAATTTAGTTTAGTTTAGATTAATCTAGTTTGGTGTGGTGTGGTGTGGTGTTTTGTGGTGTAGAGTAGTGTAGCTGAGTATTTTAGAGTAGTGTTGTTTAGTATAGTTTTGTTTGTTAGTTTACTTGTTCGCTAGTTCATTAGTTTGTTAGTTCATTTGTTTGTTAGTTCCTTGGTTTGTTCGCTTGTTTGTTTCTTCATTTTTCGTTCGTTTATTTGTTTTGTATCAGTTTGTTCGTTTTTTGGCAAAATGATTTTCTTAAATTCACAATGATGAAATTCTGTGAAACATTCCATTACATTTTGAAGGTTCATCTATTACATCGTTTTGGAGTAACAACCTGAAACAACAAGTGTATCCCCTAGGCTGTCATCAAGCTAAGTGCTGGCATGTGCTACTTGCTTCTTGCTTACTTGCTTATTCCCTTGAGTTCCTTGTGGAGCATAGGGCCTCGGCAACAGTCCTCCAGCGTACTCGGTTCTGGGCAACTTTCTTCAGCTCTCCCCATGACAGGTTGCAGTGCCTCATCTCTTCCTCGCATGACCGCCTCCAGGTGGTCTTGGGGCGACAAACTCGTCTCTTGCTCTGAGGATTCCACTGCAAGGCCTGCCGTGTGATGTCATGTGGAGGTTTCCGCAAGGTGTGTCCGATTCACCTCCACTTCCGCCTTGCGATCTGCTGTCCGATGGGATCTTGGTTTGCCTGCTTCCTCAAGTCGGTGTTCTTGCCTTTGTCTGTCCACCTGATCTAAAGGATGTTACGGAGGCATCTGTTTATGAAGACTTGGAGCTTGTTGGTCAGAGTGTTGGTGACTCTCCAAGTCTCAGAGCCATAGAGGAGGACAGACTTGACGTTGCTGTTAAATATCCGGAGTTTTGTGTGGGTAGAGAGGGATGTTGATCTCCAGACTGGTCTCAGAGTATTGAAGGCATATCTGGCTTTCCCGATTCTGGCTTTAATGTCCTCGTCAGAACCGCCTGTTGCTGATACGACGCTGCCCAGGTAAGTAAAGGAGTCCACCTCTTTGAGCTCCTTGTCTCCCATGGTAACAGGCTTCTGCTGCTTCTTGTTCACGGCCATGGTCTCTGTCTTTTCCAGGTTGACCTGTAGTCCGGTCTTCGCCGCTTCTCTGGCAAGGTTTGTCTTCTGTTGCATGTGTTGGTAGCATTGGGACATCAGGCACAAGTCGTCTGCAAAGTCGAGGTCGTCCAAGGTTTGTGTCAGGGTCCACTGGACTCCGGTCCTGCCTGTTCTGGTTGTCTCTCGCATGACCCAGTCCATCACGAGCAGGAAGATCATCGACGACAGCAAGCATCCTTGACGGACCCCTGTAGTCACCTCAAATTCCTCTGTCAGCTTGCCATTGTGGATCACCTGGCACGTGGCGCCCTCGTACAGCTGCTGGATCAGGTTGACATAGGCTGGCGGGATTCCATAGTGATGGAGGAGTCTCCAAATGGTCTCTCTGTCAACGCTGTCAAACGCCTGGCGGAAGTCAATAAAGTTCAGGTACAACGTTGACTGCCACTCCAGGGACTGCTCTAGGATAATCCTGAGCGTAGCGATCTGGTCCGTGCATGACTTGTCCTTCCTGAAGCCAGCTTGTTCTGGACGAAGTCTTTTGTCGACAGCGTCTTTCAGTCGATCCAGGATGATGCGGGTTAGTACTTTACTTGGCACTGACAGTAGCATGATGCCGCGCCAGTTCTTGCATAGTCCGAGATCTCCTTTCTTTGAGAGTTTCACCAGCTGTCCTTTTTTCCAATCCGCTGGGACTCTTCCTTCTGTCCAGACTTTCTGCAGTAAAGGCAGCAGCATGGTTGCTGTGATGGAAATGTCTGTCTTGAGTGCCTCTGGTGGAATTCCGTCCCGTCCGGCTGCTTTGTTGTTTTTGAGCGCCTTCAGGGCCTTCTGGATTTCTGCTATAGTTGGGGGTGTTGGTGGTAACTCCCAGTGGAGTGTCCGCAGGAGGGATGTCTGGTCTCTCTGATGGCAGGGGTCGGTTGAGAAGGTCCTTGAAATGTTCGGCCCATCGTTGTCTCTGGCCCTCCTCCTTGGTGATGGTGTGCCCTCGTTGTCTTTAACCGGTCCTTTTG
>JAWQFJ010005751.1:30000-55442 GCA_034096865.1 Theodoxus fluviatilis | reverse complement strand
TGTCCACTTGAGGGTGGCGAACTTTTGTCTCAGTGTCATATCAATTCTCTAAGTCTAATGGCTCGTGTGGTAGAGCATTGGACTCGTGGTCATGCATGACCAGGTTCGATTCTGCGCTGAAACTTTTTTCTTCTCTTTTTTCGAGAGGTTGTGGGTTCCAACCCGACCTGGTTTATTGTGTTTTTGTTCATGTGTGTTTTTTCCCCATCTTTTCTCGAGAGGTTGCGAGTTCGAACCTGATCTTTTTCATTTTTTTTTTAATTTGCCAAAACCTGGAGGTTCAGCGCCAGCGGTTTTTATAACCAACAACTATTCACCCAAAAAACACTGTTGATGAGCTGAAAACAAAGTTTTGTGAGTCTATTTAGAAAGCTTTGTGCTTATCTTTCCTGTGAACTACACCGTCCTTTGTGGTGACATTTGAAAGCTAAAGATTGTTAAAAAATGACAGTGAGACTATATTTTCTTGTGAGAATGGATTGATTGACAGAAACACCAGAATGAAGGGGAATCCTGTACTGTGAGAGTAAGAAAAATTATGACCTGGTAGTGTTTCAGGCATTTTGGCTGGATTTTTTCTGTTTCATAAATGTTTACATCCCGACCTTCAAAGTGCCACAACTCAGTCAGATAAAAAGATGTCTCCATGATATTTGCAGCATTGAAGAGCTCTTAATTTGGTTTTTTTTTTCAATCCCTTGTGATTTGTGCAGACAAGCAACTGGTGAAGGGAAGGTGGGTCACAGTTCATTGATACTAGTAAATATTTAAATATTTATGCAGTGGCCCCAAAGAAGTGTAATTCAACAACTTTCATGTTAATTTGTCTTTTCTTTCCAACTTGTCAGCTATTGCACAAAATATTAACACTCTGTACATGCTCGTACACTTGACTATGTAAATTACATTTCAGTTTTCCTACTAGCTAAAGTTTGCTTTCTGTGGAATTCAAAACAAGAATTTTTTATTTAAGATGCTGCAGATGCAAGCAGCAATGTCAGCATTTTATCTCATACTGAGTCATAGAATTATAGATTTGTTGTGAATGTTACAACTCTCTCTAAAGTGTGATCTGATACTAAAATATTTTCCTCTTCATTATCATCATCATCATCATCATCATCATCAGTTCTGTACTCATCCTCCTGTCCTTCTCATCATCCTCAATGTCATCATCATCATCATCATCATCATCATCATCATCATCATTTGTCGTCGTCGTCGTCATCATCATCAGTTCTGTACTCATCCTCCTGTCCTTCTCATCATCCTCAATGTCATCATCATCATCATCATCATCACCAATCATCAGTTAAGTTACCCTCCTCATCTTCTCATCATCATCATCATCATCATCATCGTCTTGTCGTCATCGTCGTCGTCGTCATCATCATCATCTCACCTGGTAGTACTCCACACCAAGGTAGCTGAGAGGGATAAGGATGGCGATGAGGAGAGCGATGAAACCCACCACTATGCCCACCACAAAAAAGACTTTCTTGTTCTCCTCTGTGCACATCTGGGGAGAGAGAGGCAACACACGCTATGTCAGGCACGGTCTGCACCAGGCAGATACAATTCGGAACATCCTACAACTGGAACGGCTTGGTGCCCCCTTCAGCAGCTGGATGCCCTGGCTGTGGGGCTTTGAGGCCTGCTCCAGGACCTCAGCCAGGGAAGTACAGTAACACCTCTATTTTGCGACCTTTGAAAAACCTACCAAATCAGGTCTTAATTTGGAGGGAGTCTTAAAATGGAGGTAAGGAGAATTGAATAAAATGAACATAATGTATTATATATATATATATATATATATATATATATATATATATATATATATATATATATATATATGAATAATGCCAACTTAAAACACAATGCAATACATGCACAATACATCTATTTTACTGTTAACGTGGAGTAAGCTAGACTGCCTTTTCTACTTAAAACAACCATACATGTATGAGCAGAATACAGGAGATAAAGGAACTTTGAAGAGGCTGATATATTGCATGATATTATGTACATGTATACATGTATACAACTGCTACTTGCAAATCACGTAACTGATTAGGTGACTTACATAGGTTCAATTTTGGCTGCGAAGTTTCCGGCTGTTTCAAGGGCACCTTACTAGTTACTTGATGAATGTCTTTAAGGGATTTTTGGTTGAACTAATAGATGGTACCAGTTTGGGGAAATCTAGGTCAAAAGTCGTTAAAATGCCGAGGATTGACGGTTGCAAGTCGCGTTTTGGAGGAAGTCGTTTAAGAGAGATCACTTTGATAGGAAAATACATCCGTTAAAATTTTTCAAGTCGCAATCAAGAGGAAGTCGTTTAAGAGAGGGTCATAACATAGAGGTTTACTGTAGTCAATGATGCTACCAGGGGCATCAGACTGTCAGATCATTCAGATTCCAACGCGACTTCAAATGACTCTAGAAGAGCGAACCTAACCCACACACTACAACAACCTCGTTGCCATACTCCTATGAACATTACTACACTTATCCACCACTCACGCAGAAAACCAACACCTATCACTCACTCAATCATGGAATGTGAAGACATAAAAGTTACAAATGGTTTTCATAGAGAATGTTCAACAGTTCTGTGTGTGTGTGTGTGTGTGTGTGTGTGTGTGTGTGTGTGTGTGTGTGTGTGTGTGTGTGTGTGTGTGTGTGTGTGTGTGTGCGTGTGTCTGTCAGTCTGTGTGTGTGTCTGTGTGTGTGCAAGTGCATGTGATTGGCGTGTTTGTGTGTGTGTGTGTGTGTGTACATGTGTGTGTGTGTGTGTGCATACATGTGAATGTGTGTATATGTGAATGTGTGTGTGTGTGTGTATGTGTGTGTACATGAGTTTGTGTATGTGTGTGTGTACATGTGTGTGAATTAGAGTGTCTGTGTGTGTGTGTGTGTGTGTGTGTGTGTGTGTGTGTGTGTGTGTGTGTGTGTGTGTGAATTAGTGTGTGTGTGTGTGCATACATGTGAATGTGTGTATATATGTGAACGTGTGTGTGTGTGTGTACATGAGTTTGTGTATGTGTGTGTGTACATGTGTGTGAATTAGAGTGTGTGTGTGTGTGTGTGTGTGTGTGTGTGTGTACATGTGTGTGAATTAGAGTGTCTGAGTGTGTGTGTGTGTGTGTGTGTGTGTGTGTGTGTGTGTGTGTGTGTGTGTGTGTGTGTGTGTGTGTGTGTGAGTGTGTGCCTGCCTGTGCGTGTGTGTGTGTGTTCTTTTATAGCACCAATATCTCACGCCCAGGGGCATGCTCGAGGTGCTGACACAATTAAATTTTTAATAGACGGGTCTTTAGGCCAGATTTAAATGTCTGAAGTGATTATGACTTTCAGAGCTTCTCTGGAAGGCCATTCCAGTTCCAGAGCCTTTGAGAAAGCTCTCTCTCCACATTTTCTGTTGTTGCAGCGTGGAACTTGTAAAAGTGCTCATGATCTCTGCCAGGTTCATACTTCATGAGAAGTTCAGACAGATACTTCTGGGCTGCTCCATGGACACACTTGTACACATGGCACAATGTTTTGTAATTGATTTGATGGTGAATGGGTAGCCAGTGCAGGTCACGAAGAATGGGTGCCATATGAGAACGGCTGGGCATGTGTGTGTGTGTGTGTGTGTGTGTATGTGTGTGTGTATGTGTGTGTGTATGTGTGTGTGTATGTATACATGTACATGTGTATGTGTGTCTGTCTTAAATGAGATGCATTAATGCACATTTGCATATCCATAGGATAGACCCCTAACTTTCCATCACATATGTTCTTTTCACAGACAGAAAATAATTCAATTAAGTAAATATTTCTCATCAAAATATAGACATTGTGAAATTATTTTATCATTAAGGGTGGGGGAAGGAATGAAAGCATTTGATTGATAATCATCTGTGTAAAATTCACTTCTTTCGAAAAACAGAATAACTCATTGCGGTGATACACTCATCCTCTTACTGTATCCTGCAATTTTCATCAGGATTGTGAAATACTGGCAATGTCATGCATGAACAAACCAGGCACACTCTAGCAAAGATCCTATACACTATATAGGGCCTTTGCTCTAGTCCATTAGGAAGCAATGCTCAACCTTAAAAACTCAATAGACCGTGACGGGCGCAATTCCTGTCCGGTGTCCCTGTCATTATGTCTGATTTGAACTTTCACCAGGGGTTGATTAACATTAAATTTCATATGAAAGTTAACTGCATGTAAGCTAATCCTCCAATGTGTCCACTCTTATTCAAGGAAATGTTTCCGTCTGGATTCATGAAAACGAAAAGCAAAGCTGTGTTTCAGGCATGATAAAGACAACGTTGAGTTTGCTGCTATCTTAGAAGAGTGAGCCGATTATTCTCAACTTATCATAAGCACATTAATGATAAATTCATGTGCACTAGCCACTAGCTCTGAGTTCAAACAAAGTAAGAAATAAGACCGTGTTGTGTTTTTATTTATTTATTATAGAAACATTGACATAGCGTGCAGCTTACCTTGCGTCACAAAACGGGTAAGCTGATAGGTGCTCGTGCAGCTGCTGCTGTCAAAGTTTCAGTCAAAGCGTTCGATCTGCATGCGGCTTCAGTCTACACATGATATAGGATCCATGGTCTACACGAGCAGTTCCCCTTGCGACTACAGTAGCTTTGCGACGCAAACACCCTCTTTGCGCAACACCCACAAGTGATCCACAACTTTATCGTGAAGTAACGCAGGTATGACACCCTGAATTTCTTAAGGATGAACAGGCCTTAAATGGCCTCAAGCATCTTACAAGTAAGTACAAGTACTAACGCCTTATTAATCCGTGTTTGCGAAAGATTGACGGGAGGCAACCTGAAAGTCGCGACCACCCGAACTTCCTGCTGCGGAAAGTTAAATCAGCGGTGGGCGGAAAAGATCTTAGTCAAGCTTTGACTCTAGATATTTTCGAGTTTGTTCTTCTCCCGATGGGAAATCAGGTTAATAATAATTTTCCATTTTGCCACAGAAATCAACGAGTAATGCGGCAATCAAAAGAAAGATGTAATTTAAGAGGTTCTATTAGTATGCCCATGAAGGATAGCAGAACCCCTTCGGGACCAAACCGATGTTATTATTAACGTCATTACTGCCACTGAGCATGCGCCAGAAGGTGCTACATTGATACCAGAGGACGTCACGTCCGTCGACGCCAACGGCGTTGCTAACAATGAGAGTCCCATAATATGTTTAACGGAACGGCATGAGGTTAATTCTTAGTGCTTCTCTGAACGGCTTCAGACGCTGAGACATGAAGCACGATTCTATCGTATGGGACAGTTGCAATAACTATATAATGAGAGATGAAGTGCTGTCCTCCAAAGTACACTACGCACAAAAAGTTAAGGAGCGGAACGAAAATTTGCTATAAAAGCTGAACGAGTAAATATTGAGTAACCATATACATATGCTCGGAAAGGACATTCATTCTTCTTTATGATCCCGTTTACAGATCACGATTATCTTAACTCAGCGCTGCGCAACTTGGCGTCAAAGTGAATACCCTCCGAAAATGAACTTGCAAAACGACTTTTTCCGATTCTTAAATTCATTAAATAATCAGAGGGTGGAATCTCTCCAGAAGACAGCCCATTTCATCCTTGACTCTAAAATCTAAGTGTGATGGCGTTCGAGAAGAAGAAGATCAGATGCAACAGTATTTTGTAAAACTAAACGTCAAACGATAGCCCAACCATTCATCATGCGTTTTGAAGAGAAAACAAAAAGGGTGTGTCTTCTACGGGCTTTGAAAGACAGGAGGCGTTAACACGTTTTGCAGGCAATTAAAAACGCTGGTTTTAAGGCCTTTTTTCTCGGGTGACATTGGGCTTCTGCATAACGTTTCAAGGTACCTACGTCTTAAGTTAAATTTTATTAACTTCGAACCACAGGCTGAGCGCATGGACAAGTTTGAAATTGGGGTAATATTTTTTTTCGTTTCATGATAGAGACTCGTTCTTTATGCTTTGTTAAAGTCAGACAACTCTTCCCTTAAACATTGTCAGATGTAAACATTGAGTTTAACCAAAGATTATAGGTTACGCAAAGATAGCTCATGCCAAGCTAATTGCTATATAAAGTTACAAGACGCTCGGAAACGCAGCGCACCAAGCGGGAATGAATATGGGTGAATCAAGGGAAGTAATCACATCGCTTAAAGACATGTAAAACTGCTTGTTTGTCGACGCGTATCCGAGCAAGACGTTTGTCCCAAAACGCAGATACATTAACGCGGCCGGATCTTAGCATAACTCCCCGGGTGTGCGATTAAGTCAGTAGGTCTCCACTGACAGCAATGTTTAAACGGACTATATATAGGCTCATGGACATGCGCAGAACCATCCATTTCGATGAACCAAATATTTCGATTTCACAACGCCAGCTACAAAAAACAAAGCCAAAACACCCCCATTATTGCAGCAAATCATTTTTGACTCACATGCGTAGCAAAAGTGAGTCTATGTACTCACCCGTTTCGTCCGTCCGGGCGTCCGGGCGTCTGGGCGTCCGTTTAAAACTTTAACGTTGGATTTTTCTCGGAGACTATTAAGTCTATCAACACCCAATTTGGCATGATGGTGTATGATGACAAGGCCTCAAAAAACATACATAGTGACTTGTCCTTGCTTCAAGTTCAAGGTCGCAGGAGCCATACATGTTGCCAAAAAAACAGCCATTTTTCACATTTTCTCAATTTTCTCTGAAGTTTTTGAGATTGGATACCTCACCTATACATGGTATATAGGGCAAAGTAAGCCCTATTTTTTATACCAGTTTGGTTGACCTTGCTTTAAGGTCAAGGTCACAGGAGCTCTTTAAAGTTGGATTGTATACATATTTTGAAGTGACCTTGACCCTGAACTATGGAAGATAACTGTTTCAAACTTAATAATTATGTGGAGCACATGTTATACTTTCATCATGAGACACATTTGGTCACATATCATCAAGGTCAAGGTCACTTTGACCCTTATGAAATGTGACCAAAATGTGGTAGTGAACCACTAAAAATGACCATATCTCATGGTAGAAAGTGCCAATAAGCTTTGTGTTGCATGACCTTGAATGACCTTGACCTTGAAGGTCACCTGAAGGTCAATATCATGTAAAGGTCAAGGTCAAGCATGTGAGTCGTATGGGCTTTGCCCTTCTTGTATTACACATTACACCGTAAATTTATTCACAAACATGATCGGAACGCATCAGAAACGCGTCGACAAACAGGCAGTTTTACATACATGTCTCTAAGCGGTGTGACTAGGCCTACTTCCCTTGATTCACCCTTCCCGCTTGGGGGCGCAACGTGTCTCGATCCTCACAACAATTATGAGCTAATGAACTATCTTTGTGTAATCCATAATCTTTGGTTTAACTCTGTCCATGCGCTCAGCCCGTGGTTCGAAGTTAATAAAATTTAAGACGTAGCTAGCTAGGTACTTTGAAACGTTATTTATGTGCATGCAGAAGCCCAATTTTTTTCCCATTCATAACTTTTGTTTCAGCGCCGACCTTAAATTACCGGCTTAAGATGCTTGTAGACACTTGTACTTTTAAGGTATTGACATAATTTTTGGTGTACGTCTAAACAAAAGACTTGTTTTTATGACTGCCAATTTGCATTGCTGTATCTTGTAAACACGCTGAGATATGGACAATACCGCACCACATGTCACCCGAGAAAAAAGGCCTTAAAACCAGCGTTTTTAATTGCCTGCAAAACGTGTTAACGCGTCTTTCAAAGCCCGTAGAAGACACACCCTTTTTGTTTTCTCTTCCAAGGGCGGACATGGGGTGGGGGGGTGGGGTGGGGGGTGGGGGGGTGGGGGTGTTCCGGGGTTTCCGGAAACCCCCCGCAACAGAAAAAAATATATATATATATATATTTTTTAGTAACAAAATCTTATACCATTTTGCAGCCTTCTTTCCCACCCACCCACCCCCACCCCCGCTTTGCTGCGTCGGCTGAGCACTTTGAGCGTTCATATCCTTCGCCTTCTCCCCCCCCCCTTCCCCCCCCCCCCCCCCCCCGGTTCCTAAAAAAAGTTTGGAAACACCCCTCCCCCCCAAAAAATGAACTGATCCGCCCCTGTCTTCGTTTGACGTTTAGTTTTACAAAATACTACCTGTTGCATCTGTTTATTTTATGAATTTAAGAATCGGGAAAAAGTCGTTTTGCAAGTTCACTTTCGGGGGGTACTCACTTTGACGCCCAGCTGCGCAGCGCTGAGTTAAGATAATCGTGATCTGTAAACGGGATCATAAAGAAGAATGAATGTCCTTTCCGAGCATATGGATATGGTTACTCAATATTTACTCGTTTAGCTTTTATAGCAAATTTTCGTACCGCTCCTTAACTTTTTGTGCATAGTGCATTTATGTTGCAAAACTTGTCCTGTTTATTAGCAAAAGAAATTAATCACGTGCTCGCAGCTGGACAACTGCAGCCGGCCGTTGGCTTCCAGCTGTGTAAAATCCCTAACACCAGGCAGTTTCTTCGCTATATTGACACAATGCTCGGTGGAGGATGACTTCTACAAGATGAAATATAAAGGTCAGATGGTTCCTTTTACTGAAACTAAAATGAACCGGTGATTGCATATATATGCATGAGGCAGTTAGTCAAGGCGTGGCTGACGGAACTCGGCTAGGCCATGCGTCTGTTACGGGAGAGATGCTTCCATCCCTACAAGATGCTTCCATCCCTACAAGATGCTTCCATCCCTACAAGATGCTTCCATCCCTACAAGATGCTCCCGTCAGTGCACATTCTGCTGCTTGGGTCTACCCAGTCATGCTACTGGTGTAGGACCTCGAAAACTCCATGACCACTGATTCCTGCTGATGTGGGGGCCTTCAAGCGGCAGTCGTACGTGACATGCAGTTCTAGTGTGCCATCATCCGTTTCAGCGACTGTTGACAAGTTGTTTGGGGCCTTAATCCCACGTCATCCGGTTGCCTGCCTACTGCTCGATTTATAAACTGCACGGCATCTGTAAATTAAGTCACAGAGTTGTCCAAGTCAACTGCAAAGTGTTCCCAACGCCCACCCCTGAGCTGGCTGCGACAAAGATTAATCAAAGGTGTATTAATTACTCTGTATGCCTTCTCACCAGCCCATTTTGTTTCTGGAAGAAGCCCCACTGTGGGTTTGGGTGAAGAATTTTATGAATTGACCCATCGCCTCTCCCTATGCGATTCGTAAGAGGCAAATAGCTATGGTCACCATGACTTGATTTGCATTTGCTCTGGACTATTCTAGTGATTTTTGTGTTTAATTAATGGCCTTACATAGCCTACAAAGGCTGATGTGTCGTAAAACACTATCCATCCATCCATCCTGGAAAGAGAGATGTGAAAATATTTTGTGGATTGGTAGGTGTGAACAAAGACACTATCTAACTAGATAGAACTAACTAGATAATGTCTTTGGTTTGCATGACAATGTTCACGCCATCATGAAAACCTACCAGTGCAATTCTTTCACTCGTTCAAAAAACCAAGAATAGACCTTTCTCTCTCTCTCTTGATCTGTCTGTCTCTCAAAGGACAAAGCAACTAGGTAGGGTGGTGGGAAACAAAATTTAATGAAAACATTTTGCCCATGACAGGGTCACCTCCTAAGTGAATAACGCAAACAATTAAGTTCATGCAACAACGCATAACTAATTGGAAGTGCAAGAGGTTCATTTGGATAACTTTTTTAATGTGCATTTTAATTTCCTACGACCTCTTCTGAGACTTTCCACATGGCTGCACTAATTGTGAGTTGTCATTCACACTCAGTAAGTGGCAGTTACCAACCATCATATTGTTAGTGCTACAAACTTCACGCACACAAAGTGTGCAAATCTCAATCAATGTGAATGGCACTGGCCCAATGTTTTCCTACATTCAATGACAAGCACCAGAAGACCAGTCAGAACACTCTTTCATGCCACACAGCTTTTCTCATTCAGAGAATGTTTTCTTTCTCCTATGCATGCCATGAAAGCACTTGAGCTGAAATGGTCGTTGTCCGGAACATTTCCGGACACTGTACCTGAGGTACTCTGTCCGATAAATTAAAAAATGATTTTGAAATACTTCGGTAACATTTATAAGTTTCATATTTTCTGGGATGGTTTGTGCATGGATGAAGATGACTTTGGAGCCAAAATACGAAAATCAAATCAAGGGAGTGTGGCTTTAAAGCGCTCATAAATTATCAGACAGAGTACCTCAGGTACAGTGTCCGGAAATGTTCAGGACAACGACCATTTCAGCCAAACTGCTATCTACTCCTTACCACGCAGATTAATAGCACCCAGCAGGTCACACCTAAAACTGCTAGTACACACACACACACACAGAGGCAAATTAGACCCATTCCATTTGTAAAAAGCATTAACCTTCAAAAGGTAGGCAACACTGTGATGAAAACAGGACGTGACTGAAAGTATTGTGGAAAAGCATCTTGTTGCTGACTAAGCAGATTCAAAAACACTCACATCTTTATTTCTCATTCATGGGAGAGAGTTTCCCAAAGCACTGCTCTGTACATAACTACAGCTTTGCACAACAACAGGAAAATGCACACTGACACAGCTTGTGGTACTTAATCTAAATCGAAACACACACACACACACACACGTATGCGTGCGCACACACACACACACACAACTGTGCTGTTAAGACTCCATTCTCAAGTACAACTGCAGACTGAAACCAGGGAAATTATCAGGGTGATAACACTCAAATTCCATCAGATATCACAACTAGAAGATGGACAAGATAGTCATATCTGAATTGTCTATATCATACTGCAGTGGTGTCAGTGCAGCTCAAACATCCAAAATTACCTCTAGTTTCAAGTTGTGGGTGACATGTGAGTGTTACTGCAATATGTACAAGAAAATGGTCTAACCAAAATCACTGCTAGCCAGTGTGTCTAAAAGAAGAGAAGCAAATGCTTGACATCAAATGCAAACAATTCAACACTCCAAACAAAAAGATAGCTTTTTACTATTGCACTAGCTGTAAAATTTGGATGCTCACATTTGTTAAAGATATGAGGAAAAATGTTGTGCTGACTAACTCGCCCATACAGACTGCAAATTAAATCAAATAAAATATCAATATGGAAATGACATTCTCAGGCTTCAAGATCATTGGTACCATGCAATGATGGAATTACATTTCATGGCTTACAAAGTTTGATGGTGCTCATTGGTGTTCATAGCAGTTTGAAAATAAATAGCAACGTTAAAATGCACATATCACAATCATTGTCAAGTCATATAAAACATGTCAAGTACATGGTCAAATAATAACAACACCTTTGTTTTCGGAGATAAAAGTATTGGTGCTCTCCAACAGTCAAACTCAAAATGGGCCATTTATCTTTGATGGTAATACTTTCATTTTTTGTGATGTGACACTTTTTTCCTTTTCTGTGTTCAACTCTGAAAGTTCAACTCCATCATATCTCAAGGAAATCAAACACAGACCAAGGTGGTGTCTGGAATCATTTGCAGTCCTGTGTTCAAGTTCGGCGTCTAGGATGGCTACGACTAGATGTGATGCTTTGATGGAAATCCATAGCAAATTGGGTCAAACAATGAACTCGGCAAAAACTGAATAAAGCCTAGACCAAGAAGATTAGAAAAACATAATTTACAATCTGAACACTTCTCAGCAGCCTAAAACTATATGAGTATTATGTACACCTAATCAACCATCCCGGTTCCCCAACCCCCCATTAAAAAAGAAGGGGGAAGGAAAAGGGGCAAAATCACTTTGTGCAATGTTGATTTCTACTCAGTTCATTTAAAACTAGAACACAGTAGATGGCATCTAATGCTATATAAAACCCAACATTTAGTAACATGGTGGTAACAGGGTAACTATGTGTGTGTGTGAGTGTAAGAAGCAGGGGCAAGAGAGCGGAGCAGAGAGGGAGTGTGTGTGTATATGTATGTACATGTGTATATGTATGAACGTGTGTGTGTGTATGTATGTGTGGTCTTACAATCTAGTTCAACAAAAGCAAAGGGAATGGGGGAACATGTAAATGGTAGATAAAAAGAAAGGGGGAGGGAGGGGTCGGTATGGATGAGAAGGGAGACACACATGGCACAGAGAAGGAACAAGTACCTCATTCCAGCAGAAGGGACAGAGGGTGACAGGCAGCATGCAGAGTTCAAGGACAGAGGGTGACAGGCAGCAAAGTGAAAATATACAAACACTATAACAATAAACAAGCAGACATTGAATCACAGGGGGGGGGGGGGGGGACATGCTACAGATGAAACATAAAAATCATGAAAAACATTACAATACACATTAAAAGCAATTAAACACTAAAAACACAACAAAGAACAAAATTCACACACAATACATACACAACAAACATATATGCACACAACAATTTCAACAATGTAAAATCAAATAACAAACAAAGCAAGCACAACAGCATATCCAAAAATCAGACATAAAACAAATAGCAACAAATATTCATAATCAAATGACACCAAAAATGCCAATATAACTAAAAAATACAATGCCAAAATACATCAAAATAGCAATATACATTACAAATGTGAACACGCAAACATACCAGAAAACAACCACGCAATGCAACAATAATCAAATAACAAACGACACACTTATGTGTAAGTTCAACAACAAATAACAACAGCAAAGTACCATACCAAATCACACAATAACGCAAAACACAGCACGACAACTAACATAAGCCACTTTATGCACATACACAAACACATGCCCTCTCACATAAAGTCGTCCATGATGAGCAAGAACAAAAACCAACAACACAAAGGCCAGCATATAATGAAAACATCAATTCGATGCATAAAACAAGAAAAAACAAATTGAACACCAACAAAGAATCAACATGACATATACAGTCCCATAATAAACAAGGCCATAGAAATCAGAAACAACAGCAAAGCAATGACAAATAATCTCTAAACACACATCAACAACCAAATAGACAGCAGTCACATATTCTAACAGAATATAAATCACAATACACATACACACACATAAAATACCTTGCAAGCTCAAACAAACTAAAATAAGAACTGAAAAAAACATATACAAACATAGCATACGTTATTAGACGTAATCAAAATCAAAAATGGATGCGCAGAAAAAAAATAATGTTAATTTAGCAACAAGAAAGCATATTGCCCCATTAAATGTTAAACGTCAAGTGGCAAGAAGAACACAAAAAACATACATACCAGCAAAATCAACAAAAGGTATCAAGCAAAAAAACAAACAACATCACAATAGATTGCAAAACAACAAATGCATGAAGCAAAAAAGCAAACAAGGGACATCAAACGATGCAAAACACTAAGGCAATACATCCAAATCAAAAAAAACAAAATTTGGAAGCCAATAATCAGAAATGATATGCACACTGAAAAATGCCACAATCAACGTAAATAAACACAGCAATTGCAATACACAATACAGTACAAGGCCAAGTAACATATAAATACATGCACACACAACAGCACATTAAATGAAACACATAAATGACAACATATACAAAAGACACAAATCGAATACAAGCAGAGAACCATGGCACCCAAAAATAAAACAATAAATGCAATCAGACATTGCTCCACAACATAATGTACAAAAAGACATGAAGCAAAGCAGCACAAAATTAATTGCAATGTTGTATGCACACATTACAACAAATACAATAATAATCATCGCACAAATAAACATACATGGCAACATTGCACAAAAAACGTTCACAAGCACGCCCAGGCAAAAATAAGCAGCAGAAAGCCAATAATAACAAATAAATATTACAAAGACACAAACAAGAAACAGCAAAACATACAATAAAAATAATTACAACAAAAAGACATGCACAACATCAGAACACAACCCAAAAAACAATAGTAGCAATGCCAGTAAAATAACACAAAAAAAACATAAAAAAATCACAGCAAATCAACATTAACAAAAAACAAACAAGACAAAACAAAAAACAACAACAAAAAACATAATAAGACTAACAACATAACAAAGCACACCATCCTAAATGATAATCACACAAAAATCAAAGACTAACAAGAAATCACAATGCAAATCACAAACATGAGATGGCATACATGATATGTCAAAAGCACATCGCAAAATAAATCAATCGCAAACATATCATAAAAAAAAATCAAACAACACATCATGCCTAAACAGCAATTAAAAACAATAATACAGAATCACAGCCATATCAAATGCATCAAACATTAGACAATGCATGGCACACCAATATGCAAATCAAGGAACAAAACAAACACAGATGGACAATCCAATATTAACATGGCAACAAGTAACAATTAAATTGACAAGGAGCATCTATAAACAGACAAGCAGTTCATCAAAACATGCAGGAGTTCAAGGACGAGGGTTGACAAAAAAAAAGGCCAATAATACAAATTTGCCCAGAGTTCAAGGACAGAGGGTGACAGGCAGCATGCAGAGTTCAAGGACAGAGGGTGACAGGCAGCATGCAGAGTTCAAGGACAGAGGGTGACAGGCAGCATGCAGAGTTCAAGGACAGAGGGTGACAGGCAGCATGCAGAGTTCAAGGACAGAGGGTGACAGGCAGCATGCAGAGTTCAAGGACAGAGGGTGACAGGCAGCATGCAGAGTTCAAGGTCAGAGGGTGACAGGCAGCATGCAGAGAGTTCAAGGACAGGAACAAGTACAGGGGAAGGCAAAATCAAGGCTGCAATGGCAACTACACCGAAAATCCTAAGTGGGTTCTGGAGGAGCAGGAATCAAGAAAACCATTTTCATGGACGCACATGACATGACATGCTAACATTGCATGTGGAGACTTCCATTCCTGGTTGCAACAACAGAAAAGGACAGCTCGTAGCAGGACAATTGGGATTTCAACAAACACTCATCTCGCACAGGATTACCCCCCCCTCCCTCATAACTAGACGTCCAACTGCTTCCTGCTTACCTCCAGGTCACTGGTCAAATCTCACCTGGCACCAGAAAGCAAATGGATGCATAGCTGGGGCTAGTGGATGCATAGCTGGGGCTAGTGGATGCATAGCTGGGGCTAGTGGATGCTTAGCTGGGGCTAGTGGATGCATAGCTGGGGCTAGTGGATGCATAGCTGGGGCTAGTGGATGCATAGCTGGGGCTAGTGGATGCATAGCTGGGGCTAGTGGATGCATAGCTGGGGCTAGTGGATGCATAGCTGGGGCTAGTGGATGCATAGCTGGGGCTAGTGGGTGCTTACCTGGGGCTAGTGGATGCATAGCTGGGGCTAGTGGATGCATAGCTGGGGCTAGTGGATGCATAGCTGGGGCTAGTGGGTGCTTACCTGGGGCTAGTGGATGCATAGCTGGGGCTAGTGGATGCATAGCTGGGGCTAGTGGATGCTTAGCTAGGGCTAGTGGATGCTTAGCTAGGGCTAGTGGATGCTTAGCTAGGGCTAGTGGATGCTTAGCTAGGGCTAGTGGATGCTTAGCTAGGGCTAGTGGATGCTTAGCTAGGGCTAGTGGATGCTTAGCTAGGGCTAGTGGATGCTTAGCTAGGGCTAGTGGATGCTTAGCTAGGGCTAGTGGATGCATAGCTGGGGCTAGTGGATGCATAGCTGGGGCTAGTGGATGCATAGCTGGGGCTAGTGGATGCTTACCTGGGGCTAGTGGATGCATAGCTGGGGCTAGTGGATGCATAGCTGGGGCTAGTGGATGCATAGCTGGGGCTAGTGGATGCATAGCTGGGGCTAGTGGATGCATAGCTGGGGCTAGTGGATGCATAGCTGGGGCTAGTGGATGCATAGCTGGGGCTAGTGGATGCTTACCTGGGGCTAGTGGATGCATAGCTGGGGCTAGTGGATGCATAGCTGGGGCTAGTGGATGCATAGCTGGGGCTAGTGGATGCATAGCTGGGGCTAGTGGATGCATAGCTGGGGCTAGTGGATGCATAGCTGGGGCTAGTGGATGCATAGCTGGGGCTAGTGGATGCATAGCTGGGGCTAGTGGATGCATAGCTGGGGCTAGTGGATGCTTACCTGGGGCTAGTGGATGCATAGCTGGGGCTAGTGGACGCTTAGCTATGGCTAGTGGATGCTCATTCTAGTAAACTAGAGATTTCGCCTACCGGCAAAAGTATCTCTAGCACAGTTCCCATCACGTGATGGAAGGTTTTCAGCCAATTTATGCAAGCGGAGGTCACACGAGAGGCTTGTGGAATAGCCGATGTGCTCCCTGACATACGCTGTTAAAGTAGTTCTAGGACTATTTCGCACAAAACTCTTAACTTACTCTTGTTGAGACAACAAACAAGGGTTTATTCGATACAATAAAATGTTTGTGTTGAAATGGAAACAAGTTTTTACATCTGAATGATTTCTGTAAAAAGTGGAGAGAAAAATAGTATCAGAACGAACTATTTTTGGCGCAAGGTTGTAATGCCAAGGGTCAAGCCTATTACGCATTCATTGCGAACTGTGCCAGAGTCAATATTACTGACTCGGGTTTACAGAATGGTGGATGCTTAGCTAGGGCAAAAAGACAGCTTTACACCAGAGCTCTCTTCCTTTCTTAAGAGGTACTTCCGCCCCATAATAGCTCATAGTTGTATGAAAACTACAAACTGTGACAGTGATACAGATTCATATTTCATAAAGTTTGATCACCGGGCCAAAAGTCCTGTTGCTGAGGGGGTCGAGGTATTCAAGAGGAATAATCTACAGGAAGCAACGAAGGACTGCATCGATACCATAGCAACTTCAATTCATACTCAATTCTCTTTCCACTTAGACATTTCATGTACTCTTTACATAAAATCTGTAGTTTGACATCGGCACCATAGAATAAAAACTCAACTGGAATATAATATCCACTAAACATATAGCACATACACTCACTGGTTATTTTCCTATAAAAGCTCAAGATGTTCTTAGGGTAGTGGGAAGGCAACATAGAAGACCTTGTCTAGCTCAAAACACACTCTCTGCCTCCCCATCTCACTAGAGGTGAACATCGATCTAACATTTGCTTCAATGTCTAGCTCAAAACACACTCTCTGCCTCCCCATCTCACTAGAGGTGAACATCGATCTAACATTTGCTTCAATGTCTAGCTCAAAACACACTCTCTGCCTCCCCATCTCACTAGAGGTGAATATCGATCTAATATTTGGTTCAATGGTTGCAAGGGGCACCCCTGGCTGAGCTATTGGAGTGGGTCCATAAGGCCCACCAGCCATGGGTGCCAATGATGAAGGGGCACTGGACAGCTAAGGTCATTTGTTGTACTTCTGCTTTGGTGTAACTCTTCTTACTTCCAAATACCCCGAGGACACTAACAAATACTTTTCACTTGATCATTTTCATCCAATAGAAATCTTATCTGACTTTATCTGTGGTACTACTGCTTTGGTATGCTGTTGACTTCCAAATACCTTTAAGACACTAACAATTACTTTTCAGGTGCCGATTTTCATCTGACAGAAATTGTCTCCGACTGTACGTTTGGCAGCTCTGAGGGAGAAAGCAAGGGACAGAGAGGTAGCTAGGTGGGGTGGAATGTGCCAGGCAATCAGCTTTTGCCCTAATGCCAGGTGGGAAAGCAGGTGTGGATGAGGTAAAATATGGGCTAAAGAGCGACGGACTGCAAAGATTATCCAGAAAAACTAATAAGAATAATTCATCAGTACAGTCTCTTGAGAATCCAGGAATGTATATCTGGAAGCTAATTTATCACTGGGATAGTCGACTTGGAATACAGAAAGTTCAACACTAGTCTTTCTGCTGTCACATGTGGTACGCCTCTGCTGTCACATGTGGTACGCCTCTGCTGTCACATGTGGTACGCCTCTGCTGTCACATGTGGTACGCCTCTGCTGTCACATGTGGTGCGCCTCTGCTGTCACATGTGGTACGCCTCTGCTGTCACATGTGGTACGCCTCATGCCACATTTTGCCTGATGCTTTCAAGGACCTGCAAGGCACACAATGGAAAGCCATCAACATTTTGAAATACTGTCCACAATCATTGCGATGCAAATGCAACTATACAGAACTGTGCAGAAATACCTACAACAGTCCTTCAATACATTTTAAACACAGATCAATTTTTTTTTTAAACCCTCCTTACTATTAAAAGCTTATGTGGCAAGAAAGATTCAAATTTCCTTCATATTAGGAGTAAAAACAAAACACAAACAAACAACAACAACAACAAAACCCCACTCCCCATCCCCCCAAACAAAACAAACCCCCCCCCAAAAAAAACTATGATAATGACTTTGACCATCTCATTTGTTCTCAGCTGCAAGAAAGTCATGAAACACTTGGTAAACAATGTGACTCGGCACAGCCTCACATCTGTGCACCGTGCTGCTTGGCACACCGACTCACGAGGCGGCGGGGTGGTGCCACCTGGAGAAGTGCTGTCGCCCCATGCTTCAGTCCTGTGCAGTGGTGGGACTGTGGACAGTTTTTTGCAGCTCTCTGTATCACATGGAGTTCAGCATACTCATCTTTCCCATGTGTGCATGCACACACACACACACACACACACACACACAAACACACACACCACACACACAAACTCACCATACACACACACACACACACACACCACACAAACTCACCATACACATACACACACATGCACAACCCCCCCCCCCCACACATTGACAAACACACACATAAATACACACACACACACACACCTGCACACAAACACCCACACCAACACACACATACAAACCCCCCCACACACACACACACAGAGACAGACACACACACACACACACACAGAGACAGACACACACACACAGACAGAGACAGACACACACACACACACACACACACACACACACAGAGACAGACACACACACACACAGAGACACACACACACACACAGAGACAGACACACACACACACACACACACACACACACACACACACACACACACACACACACACACACACACACACATACCCTACAATGTCCTTCATGGCGGTGAGGAGTGTCTTGGACTGGTAGTGGAGTTGGTGCTTCTCACACAGGGAGCGCACTAGAGGGGCGGCCTTGTGCAGGTTGTGGCGAGGCATGGTGGGGAAGAGACTGCAACAGGCAAGAGAGGAATCGTGACAGCCACAGACACACATCTGCTACTCAGAGGAGCATCTTCCCATTACAGATTGTCCTAGAACGCTAGGAGGAGTCTAGTTGATACAACTAGTCTTCAGATCCTGGCCTGCTATGGGACAACTTTTCCGCAAAAACCTATGAAAAAAGAAAATAAGAGAGATAGAAGAGTTGAAACTGACCAAATCTGACTGCTGATAAAGAAGAAAAAGGACATCCACACATGTAGTTTTAATGGTGAAATTCATACTGCTTTGATGTTCACATGCCTCAGCTTCTACACTTACTGTGATGCTGGCATACACTGGATGTCAGATGAAAACTTTTCTGTCTACTTAGTACTACTGGGTCTGCTGCTGGGCAGCTCACCCTTGATACCACCACCACCACCATCACTACCTCTATCTCTGCCACCACCTCCACCACCCAGACCACTATCACCAACACTTTAATCAATTCCACCACATTCACCAACACCCCCACCCAGACGACCACCACCACCACCCAGACGACCACCACCACCACCCAGACGACCACCACCACCACCCATTCGACCACCACCAGAACCCAGATGACCACCAACACAACTACCCAGACTACCACCACCTTCCCCACTTTCATTAATTCCACCACCACCACTACAACCACCCAGACCACTATCACCACCACTTTAATCAATTCCACCACCACCACCACCACCACCACCACCACTACCCAGACCACCATCACCACCACCCAGACCACCACCACCTTCACCACCACCACTACCCAGACGACCACCACCTTCCCCACTTTCCTCAATTCCACCATCACCACCACCACCACCATCACCACCACCACCACCACCATCACCACCACCACCACCATCACCACCACCACCACCACCACCACCACCACCACCACCATCACCACCACCACCACCATCACCACCACCACCATCACCACCACCACCATCACCACCACCACCACCATCATCACCACCACCACCACCACCACCACCACCATCACCACCACCACCACCACCACCATCACCACCACCACCACCACCACCACCACCACCACCACCACCACCACCACCACCACCACCACCACCACCACCACCACCATGACAACCATAACAAAGCTTTGACGACTGCTACCCACTGGTGTTCAATCTGGAAGTTGAGGTGGCCGGAGAACCAGTCGTTGAAGGGGGACTGGTCCACGTTGCAGGTGGCCTTGAGCTGCATGGTCACCCAGTCATGTCCATGGTCGTAGTCCACCTCCATGGGGATATGCGACATCTGCGTCGTCCACACAAACCAGTGGCTCTCCAGAAAGCTGGCACAACGACAGGGGGCTAAGTAAATACACAACTCTAAAAGCTTTGACCTTGGATGGGTACTTATATTATCCCACTCCATGTGAACTTGATCTTGAATTAAAATGACTCATCTGCAACTAGCCATGAACTTATGCAGAATTCAATTCATTCAACGAATCTGGTTTAACAAAAATTTGCTCGGTTTATGCATTATTTCCTTTTCAAATATTCCAACTTTTCATAGAAGTAAGCTTTTTATTCATCCTAAAGCTAAACAATAAATGGAGACATCAACCTACAATCTTTTCCAGGCATCCATTTCTTTTGCACTCATTGAAGGGATTTGCTGGTGTAAATTGTGACTCCCAATAACATAAATGAATCATCCCTCATGGTCGCATGCATCTACTAAAATTTCTCGCATTGTCAGAGAGATATCAACTGTACACGTGTTGACAACAGAGGGAAAGTCCAGCCATCCAACACAGGTGAAGACATCAACAGAAGCTGACCGAATCCAGAGGTAGAAAAGAAGGGTTCCTCCCACGCCGAAAAAGGGGGCAAACATCAAGATGTATCTCAGGAAAAAGGTCACCATCCAGACCATCTCCTGCAGAGAGGGGAAGATTGGAATAGGATGGCTAATTCCAGATATTCAAAGCAGCCCAGAACAACAAATTCCTGAAATGAACAGAAACTACAAAAGACACTCCCACCCCACCCCACCCCACCCCATGCCCCCCATTGCCCTGATGCTCCATTCTTCCCTTCTTCTCATTACAACCACTCCCCGCCCACCCACCCCCACACACCACCCTGCTCCCCACCCCCACCCTCCATACCCCCCTCATTACCAACCAGCAAAACGTGATGAACAGACCATCTTCTTTCGATCTCCCATTTCTTCACACCTGATTACCAATGTCAAAAAATACATCTTAAGAATTACATGAAAGCCATCACAGGTTATCTTAACACACCCACAAGCACACTATCGTTAAATTTTAATTTTTTTGCAAATAACTCAATCACTCCATAAAATCCGGGAGTGTAAGAGACACTTGCAACATCAACATAACATTTAACCTTAGAAGGGAAATGCTATGTGTAAACTGCTAGCAGCAATATTGGAACAATGAAAACCCCATCCACTCATGAAATGCCCTGCATCATAGCTGGGGGACTGCGATTCAACTGCTCACTGGCAGCATTTCAGTCATTCAGAGAAACAAGAAGGGCAAAGCCCATACGACTCACATGCTTGACCTTGACCTTGACATGACCTTCAGGTTACCCTCGAGGTCAAACAACTACACCTAGCAATGACATCATACACTAAGAAATGCTTTACACATTTTCCCTACCAAAATACATGTCGCCTTGACCCAAGTGCTTATTTGCACTTTCTACCATGAGATATGGTCACTTTTAGTGCTTCACTACCCCATTTTGGTCACATTTCATAAGGGTCAAAGTGACCTTGACCTTCATGATATGTGACCAAATGTGTCTCATGATGAAAGTATAACATGTGTACTACAATGTTATGAAGTTTGGAACAGTTATCTTCCATAGTTCAGGGGCAAGGTCACTTCAAAATATGTATACAATCTAACTTTGAAGAGCTCCTGTGACCTTGACCTTGAAGCAAGGTCAACCAAACTGGTATCAAAAGATAGGGCTTACTTTGCCCTATATACCATATATAGGTGAGGTATCCAATCTCAAAAACTTCAGAGAAAATGTGAAAAATGGCTGTCTTTTAGACAACATTTATGGCCCCTGCGACCTTGACCTTGAAGCAAGGTCAAGTCACTGTGTATGTTTTTTGACGCCTTGTCATCATACACCATCATGCCAAATTGGGTGTTGATAGACTTAATAGTCTCCTAGAAAAATCCAACGTTAAAGTTTTAAACGGACGCCCGGACGCCCGGACGGACGAAACGGGTGAGTACATAGACTCACTTTTGCTTCGCATGTGAGTCAAAAAGACAACAAATCAACAACAGCTTTGCCAGTTGTATTTTCACCATCTTCTGAAAGTATTGTTTTGGTGGCAGTCAGTCATGATGCAGCAATCTGTCACGTATCTTTCAAGAAAACATACTTTACTTTGTCAGCTCTAATGTTGCCACCAGAGCTCCTACAATGCTGCACTTGGAAAAGTAATCAATGATGGCATTGCCACTCACCCCATAGAGCTTGCGTGTGTAGAGGAAGTAGGGAACTTCAAAGTTGAAGTAGAGTGGGAGCAGGAGGGGAGGGAGAACTGCAGAGAAATACAGACATGCTAAAAATCATACACATCTTCCTAGCAAACTTTCTCTTCCGAGACACTGCAGATCATCACAGAGCATTTCAATGAAGGACACAACTCTTAAACTCTCAGAAACATGGTTCCTCCATGCCCCCACCCTCCAAAAAGTCAAATCTGAAGTTGCTTTATAACTATACTACCAGCTTAGTGGAGTCAGATAATTAGATTTCACACTATGATATCAAAGAGCATACGATATTACAAGAAAAAGAAAATAGAGCAAGAACACTGTAAAACAGTTAGCACTACACTAATGTAGGAATCAAACTGAAGGGCAAGCTTGCACACTCAGTTACAATACTTGACATGTTACATACTAATCTTGATTAACCCTTTCTCAATCTCAGACACGAGCTTCCAAGAAGCAATCCTGATGCATCATACACCATTTCGGAACACTGTACAACAGTTAGCACTACACTAATGTAGGAATCAAACTGAAGGGCAAGCTTGCACACTCAGTTACAATACTTGACATGTTACATAGTAAGTTTTGATTAATCCTTTCTCAATCTCAGACACGAGCTTCCAAGAAGCAATCCTGACGCATCATACACCATCCCCTCACCCCATAAAAGGCATGTTTTCTTTTGTAAGATTTTTAACTCTTAAGGTCTTGTAAGTCATTTAAATGTTTTATTCCCCCGTCCTGTAAGGATTATGCAATTTGTAGAGGAGATCTGTCAAGTAATAGCCACGTGGGGTGGGCGGCTATGGGCCGTACAGGATTGAGCAGGGTGAGCGGCTATGGGCGGTACAGGATTGAGCAGGGTGGGCAGTAACGGGCAGTACAGGATTGAGCAGGGTGGGCAGTAATGAGCAGTACAGGATTGAGCAGGGTGGGCAGTAACGGGCAGTACAGGATTGAGCAGGGTGGGCAGTAACGGGCAGTACAGGATTGAGCAGGGTGGGCAGTAACGGGCAGTACAGGATTGAGCAGGGTGGGCAGTAACGGGCAGTACAGGATCTTAAGAAATAACATGTTCAGAGAGGACAATCATCTGCATGAACAGGGTCAATTAGGAGAAAAGCTTTTCCCTTCTCAAGTGCTCACTGTGAACACTCTTCTCTGGATATTCATTTACACCTTTCGAAAGAAAACTTGCCTCTGCCCCTTGAGAGGATCGCATATGATGTGTTTGGATTACTTCTGGGAAACCTGCCTCTACAAGTTGTGACATATGCTGCAAGGTCATGCCTGGGCCAAGCCTGCTAGTTGCAGCACATGCTGTGATGGTGAGGGGCGATGGTCATGAAGTGTGCTATCCAAAAAGTAGCCCCAACAATTAAGCATCAACTATTTCTTTACTTTCAAAAAAGACAAAGAAAATTCTGTGTTCAATTGTAAGTACTTCTGGTATAGGTTTGGTTGGTATTTTCTTCTCTATTTTGTTCGATAGTTTAGAAGGTCATGCACAGAAGAAAAGGGAAGATGTCTCATCTTTGAAATGAAGCTTTTTTTTTTACGTAGTGCTGCCTGACCAAAGAGTCCCAATCTTGATGCCAGGGTAAGGGTAGAAGCAAACTGTCCCGATGATACTGAGCACGACATAGGGTACGTGTTTGTATTTTGGTGGCAGGGTAAGGGTAGAAGCAAACAGTCCCGATGATACTGAGCACGACATAGGGTACGTGTTTGTATTTTGGTGGCAGGGTAAGGGTAGAAGCAAACAGTCCCGATGATACTGAGCACGACATAGGGTACGTGTTTGTATTTTGGTGGCAGGGTAAGGGTAGAAGCAAACAGTCCCGATGATACTGAGCACGACATAGGGTACGTGCTTGTATTTTGGTGGCAGGGTAAGGGTAGAAGCAAACAGTCCCGATGATACTGAGCACGACATAGGGTACGTGTTTGTATTTTGGTGGCAGGGTAAGGGTAGAAGCAAACTGTCCCGATGATACTGAGCACGACATAGGGTACGTGTTTGTATTTTGGTGGCAGGGTAAGGGTAAAAGCAAACTGTCCCGATGATACTGAGCACGACATAGGGTACGTGCTTGTATTTTGGTGGCAGGGTAAGGGTAGAAGCAAACAGTCCCGATGATACTGAGCACGACATAGGGTACGTGCTTGTATTTTGGTGGCAGGGTAAGGGTAGAAGCAAACTGTCCCGATGATACTGAGCACGACATAGGGTACGTGTTTGTATTTTGGTGGCAGGCAAGTACAACTCACTCATGTAGAAGTAGTTGTGCTGGAACTGGTATGGCATAAACCCCTTCTTCTTCTTCCCCCACTGAAAAGTGAAAAGCACATGCACGTGTAGAATGCATGCCCTGCAGCAGCCACACCACGTAGGTCCGTATCTCACAGCAGAAAAGCACACTACACAGTACATGACATAAGAACAATCCCAGCATGCATGTCATGAGATGTTGCATGGTGAGAAGAAGAAGAAGAAGAAGAAGAAGAAGAAGAAGAAGAAGAAGAAGAAGAAGAAGAAGAAGAAGAAGAAGAAGAAGAAGAAGAAGAAGAAGAAGAAGAAGAAGAAGAAGAAGAAGAAGAAGAAGATGATGATGATGATGATGATGATGATGATGATGATGATGATGATGATGATGATGATGATGATGATGAAGAAGAAGATGGAGGAGGAGGAGGAGGAGGAGGAGGAGGAGGAGGAGGAGGAGGAGGAGG
>JAWQFJ010005751.1:20000-25000 GCA_034096865.1 Theodoxus fluviatilis | reverse complement strand
GGACACTGGTCATAAGTTTGAATATCAAAGATTGATTTAAAGAAAAAAGAATCAGCATAGAATTTAAATGAGAATATAATTCGAATTTGATTAGACAATAAATGCCAATTTAATGAACTAGAAGAAAAAAATGTTTCATTCAAACATGGGTTTCCCATGATTCCCAAGTTTACCGGCTGATTTGAACCAACCGCAGCGCATTTCCGCCGTTTTCAACTGACGCGCTGTTTCACCTTGTCAAGATTGCAGATTCGATTTTTAGCATTTTTCACTGGATACCACATTCTGTGTGCACTGCTTCGATCAATTTCTGACTGGACGCCGATCGCTGGTTGCTGTACGCCGGTCTACACGTCCAAACAGTGAAGGTACGTACTACGATTCATGATTTCACTGATCAACTGATCGAGATTCAGATTTTCATAAAATCTCGCGCTGTCTTTTAGTTTTACGTATTTTATTATTACAATCTACTCAGGTTTGTGTGGTTTATTTGATTAGTTTGGTTCTCTATATCAGCAGAAGGTCTTCTCAACTTCCCAGTCGACTTGCATGGGGTCATAAACTTAGTTCAACTCAACTTCTCAAGGGTTGAATATTGAGGGCGCGCACGCGGTCTGTCTCTCAATTGATCCTTTTCACGATAAATAATTATAATGTCACTGTTTTAAGTGTTTGTTTTAGTTACGTTTAGTTATATCTTTGTTTTTTCAGTGGGTGTACGTCTCGAGTATCCTGACCTGAGTACTGGAAAGAGATCCCACTCCTGGTTGGAGTCCTGCATCATTGGATGGAAGTGCATGATTGGACACTGGGTGAGTGCAGAACTAAACAGATGGACAGACAGATAGTCAGACTGATGGACAGAGATAGGGAGAGACAGACTCATAGATGATTGAGACACAGACACATCCACACACAAATACATGTGCACTCACACACACATGTACACACAATCAATCTCTCTCTCTCTCTCCCTCTGTCTCACTCTCTCTCTCACTCTCTCTCACTCTCTCTCTCACTCTCTCTCTCTCTCTCTCACTCTCTCTCTCTCTCTCTCTCTCTCTCTCTCTCTCTCTCTCTCTCTCTGTCTCTCTCTCTCTGTCTCTCAGACAGAGACACAGAAATGGACATGCAGACAAACAGCAACACCTCTCTCTCTCTCTCTCTCTCTCTCTCTCTCTCTCTCTCTCTCTCTCTCTCTCTCTCTCTCTCTCTCTCTCTCTCTCTCTCTCTCTCAGAGACCCAGAAATGGACATGCAGACAAACAATCAGCAACACAGACAGACAGGAAAAGTCAGTGAGATTGCAGCAGGAGGGGGTGTTGTTTAACCACTGCTGCATTTCAAGCATAATAAGTAGCCTGTAACATGATGGTCAAATTTCACATTGCCTGATGTATCGTGTCATTGTGGACTGTGAATGTTGAACATTTGGTTCTGACTGCATATCTCTGCATTTCAGGTGAGGATGGAGAATGTGTGTGTGCTTGGGGAAGGTGTCATTGTCAAAGATGAGCTGTACATCAATGGTGGCCGCATCCTGCTGCACAAGTCCATGTCTGAATCTGTTCCTGAATCCATGATCATCATGTGAACCTCTCCCCTCCACCTCCACTCCAAGCACCTTCATCCCTTTCTCAGAAGAAGTCTTTCTCATTGTCTGTACTAAACCGGTTTGCTCTCACATGATTGCTTAATCTCTGTGAACTGAACCGAGTTTGCCTGCGGGGGTGAGCCTGAAGGAGAGTTGTGGATGTTTCTGTGATTTTTCTGTTATGTAGATCTTTTGTTCCCGTGACACTTATGAGTGTGGTATTGCAGCTGCCCTGAGGAGCCAGCAGGTGAAAGGTTGCATTTCAATTATATATTTTCATCAGATAATCTAATGCATTTAGCATTGAAATGAGTATTTTGTATTTTAGACACGCTTTAATGTCAGAGTTCTAAATGTTTTGTACATTTGCGTTCATAGTAGCATAGCTCTGGTTTTTGAAAATGAGATGACTGGACCAAATTAAAAAACAATTGTGGTTATGGTAACCTAATGGATCCTATTTTTTTCTGTCAAGCCAACATTTTTGTTTTTATCATGCAAAAAAATTTTAAAACCTGAAGAAATCAATGGTAATCAACTATTTGTGTGCTGTTCCATCTTCCCTGGTTTATGAGCACTCGGGAAAACCACTATTTAAGAAAAAAATCAGTTTTTTCAATGAAAGAGAAATTCTGATTTAATTGAAGTTTTGCCTCTTCTATTTAAATCCCAACCCTATTTTTTCTGGTCATATTACTGTAACATCAACTATTTTTTCTTTTGGCCTTGGAACTTTTGTTCTATGTTATCCATGACTGTTTTGGTTTTGTTGATATCAATTGAAGTAGTTTTTGTCAATATTTTCTGACTGCGTATAATTTCTGCATCTAAAACTATACTATCCCTTGATTTTGGGGATGGAATATCAAAGAACTCATTTTGCTGCTGTTGACAGCTGTTTGCTACATTTCAAAATGTAAAAAACCCACTAAAATTTCCCCCTGTGCACTGTGATATATATGTCATCTTGCAGCTCTGCTGATGAAATTTCAACTACTTTTTTACAGTGTTACTTTGTTCACAACTGTTTGTCTGTATCAGTGTTATTTGCTCAGAAATTTTGATTTCTTGTTATTCATGTGAATTTTTAGATCCGAAGGCAGTTCATTTGGTTTAGTTGTTTGAGTTTTCATGGTGAGAGAGAGAGGGAGAAAAAAACTTGTGGGTCCATGTTGCTTTTACAGAGCCCTACCACTGCAGTTGTCAGTCCAGGAGTGTTCATAACAAGGGTGACTGATGTGCAAAAACATGGAGTGAAAACACAGTTCAGTGGGAAGAGAGGGGAACTTCCAGTGTAAAATTTGCTTCATATAATCAGCTTCATTTTTGCTTCCCATACAGCATATTTGGCTGTGTGCCCTATATTTTTGTTGAGGTGCCTACACAAGATTTATGACAAGCAGCAATAGATTAAATTTTTAAGTTTTAATGGATGGCATGAACTTAGCAGATCAATGGAATAAGTTTCTTACTCTGCAAACACTTTTTGTTTGTCAAGGCTGAATATTTCTTGCAAGCGCTGATCTACTGCTGAATCAACTGCATCTCCTAAGGATGCCTTGTTGACTCACATGCGAAGCAAAAGTGAGTCTATGTACTGAGCCGTGTCGTCCGTCCGTCCGTCCGGGCGGGCGTCCGTCCGTCCGTAAAAAACTTAAACGTTGGATTTTTCTCGGAGACTATTAAGTCTATCAACACCAAATGTGGCATGATGGTGTATGATGGCAAGGCCTCAAAAAATATACATAGTGACTTGACCTTGCTTCAAGGTCAAGGTCACAGGAGCCATAAATGTGGTCTCAAAAACAGTCATTTTTCACATTTTCCCAATTTTCTTCCACGTTATTGAGAATGGCGACCTCAGCTACAAGTGATATATAGGTCAAAGCAAGCCCTATCTTTTGATACCAGTTTGGTTGACCTTGCTTCAAGGTCAAGGTCACAGGAGCTCTTCAAAGTTGGATTGTATACATATTTTGAAGTGACCTTGACCCTGAACTATGGAAGATAACTGTTTCAAACTTAATAATTATGTGGGGCACATGTTATACTTTCATTATGAGACACATTTGGTCACATATCATCAAGGTCAAGGTCACTTTGACCCTTATGAAATGTGACCAAAATGGGGTAGTGAACCACTAAAAGTGACTATATCTCATGGTAGAAAGTGCCAATAAGCACCATTGTGCTTCCTATGTCTTGAATTAACAGCTTTGTGTTGCATGACCTTGGATGACCTTGACCTTGGGTCAAGGTCACAAGTATTTTGGTAGGAAAAATGTGTAAAGCATTTCTTTGTGTATGATGTCATTGGTAAGTTTAGTTGTTTGACCTTGACCTTGAAGGTCACCTGAAGGTCAAGGTCATATAAAGGTCAAGGTCAAGCATGTGAGTCATATGGGCTTTGCCCTTCTTGTTTTTCTAAATCCTCTCATCTGCTCAAGATTTCACTGCCTGGTTCAACCAGAGCAAGCCATTTCATTTTTCTCGTAGGGGAGCCATGGCATCTTTGCATTTTTGTTTGAGGCTGTATTCTGCACGTTCTGCCAAGTCTTTTTCCTGAATCGGAATAAGTTTTGCATACCCTGTTCACCTATTGCATTTTGGAATGTCTTCCTTATTTTAATTTACTGAACCTATTCTCTCTTGATGCAGCAACATGTCTCCTCTTAATCTTATTCTCTCAGCATATCAGTGCTCATTAGCATTGTTTCCTCTTTGCCTTCTTCATGTCTTACTTTTTGTTTGTTCCATTTCTCATTTTATTTTATTGTTATTTTTGTTTTCATTTAATTAATTAATTTGTATCTTTTATTTTTGTGACATTGCATGATTGTTGCAGGTGTTCAGGAGCTCAAGCTTAAAATAGATAGTCCTTGGGCATTATTGATCTTGTTGCATGCATTGTGGGTTATGAAATAGAGTTGAAAAATACTTGTGCATGGTTTGCAAAGGCACACTGTGGGATACTTTTTGTAGAAATCAAGGTGGACATAGCTGCTTTGATGTGACTGTCAAGTGATTGTTTCAATGTTTGGTAATACGAGCACAGTGATATGTGCTGGATTCTTAGGATGCTCATCACCGTGTGAACACAATGTAGTATGTAGGGCATGAGGTATATGAGGGCTTAAACATCACTTCTGCACATAATGAATGAGGGAGGTGTGATGTAACTGAATGGTCGGGCAAAAAAGATAATTTCACCCCATTCTGACCCATGTTGCCAGAAAACAAAATCTATTGTGGCCAAATTATGTTGATTTTCTTGTTATTTTTGTGGTGAGAAATGATTTCCATAAATCTGTTCTGAGTTTTACTTGTTTTATTGCTTGGCAAAGTACCCTGAGAGAAGTGAATAGTAAGAAATTATTTTCATTAATTTCCTGAGTGTTGTACTT
>JAWQFJ010005751.1:7500-15000 GCA_034096865.1 Theodoxus fluviatilis | reverse complement strand
TCTGTGTGTCTGTGTGTGAGTGTGTGTGTGGGGTGTGTGTGTGGTGTGGTGTGTGTGTGTGTGTGTGTGTGTGTGTGTGTGTGTGAGTGTGTGTGGTGTGTGTGTGTACGTGTGCATGTGTGTGTGTGTGTGTGAGTGTGTGTGCATGTGTGTGTGTGTGTGCGTGTGTGTGTGCGTGCGCGTGTGTGTGTGCATGTGTGCGCGAGTGTGTGTGTTTGTGCATTCATTTATTTTTGAACAAGCAAGCAGAAATGCACAAGTTGGATAAAGTTCTACAGCTGAATGAGTGCATCATAGTAGGCACAAGTATGGAATAGTAAGTGTGCAAGCATATTGATGGCTATATATAATGTAGTAAGGACCCGTTTTGTCTGCTTTCTATTGTTTCATATTGACTTTTGTAACTTGCTGCCTGCCTGCCTCCCTGTCAATCCATCCATTCCCTGTATCAGTGTGTGCGTCTGTTCACTCTCTTAAGCCTATACTTGCATGCTTTCTTTTCCATTTCCTGCTAGTCCTAAAGCAGGATACTTTGATGCTTCTTCGTCTGTCTGTCTGTCTGTCTCTGTGTCTGTCTGTCTGTCTGTCTGTCTCTGTGTCTGTCTGTCTGTCTGTCTGTCTCTGTGTCTGTCTGTCTCTGGGTCTGTTTGTCTCTCTCATATACATGTAGGCACCTAAGCATGATAAGGGTGTGTACTTTCGACAACAAACTAATTCCAGATTGTTGCTAACCTCCAGTTTCACCTCACCAAAATTCCCTGGTTGGAAATATCCCAACCTACACATGCACATGTTACATTGTTAGCTCCCACCTCACCACATGGTGAAAATTACCTCCTCCCACTTCTATCCTACACAAAATACCAGAAACTGAAGTTGTTGTCTCTGAGGACCGCCTCACTTCATTTGTTTCCGTGGGTTTGAGAGGAGAGAGTGTTTAGTTTGTGCTTCACCAGTCCATGTTGTTTAAGGTTTTTGTTTGTTTGGAAGGAACATACGCCCAGGTCTACTGTTTGAAGCAGTCGCATTTGACTTTAAAAGCAGGGGTTGAAATGTTAACATCACATCCGGAGTTCAGTCACAGTGGTGAAGTGCAATCACAGAGCTACGTGGTACCATAGAATCATATATCTCAGTGGAGGCAGTAGGAAAACCCACGCCACTCTACATCAGACCACCCTTCACTGTGCTAAAAATAAATAGGGCCAAACGCTCCCATGTCTACATTTAGAAGCAAGCATGGCAATTAATCACCTAGCTGGCGTTGTGGTGTTAAAACATAGAAAAGCATTAACTTGTTCTATCTGAGTGTACAACAAAAATGTCTATCAGTTCAGTTAGATGACTGGAAAAAAAAGTTTCAGTTAATGACACTGCATGAAGTACATAGCTGTTAAAGATGATGCAATTATGTTCAGCCTGCACTATCAGATGGCTGATAAAGGGTGAACAACCTATCTGCCAACTAAAGCCCTCTAACTCAAACTCTACGCCATATAATTATCTGATGCACCATTTCAAATGACCCGGTCACAAAGCTCACTGTTTGAACACCTAACTGCCCAACAACTGATCATTCTAGGAAGATAACACTAACTCATCATTTAAACTCATGCATGCATGCACTTGAATGTACTCTCTCTCTCTCTCTCTCTCTCTCTCTCTCTCTCTCTCTCTCTCTCTCTCTCTCTCTCTCACACACACACACACACACACACACACACACACACACACACACACACACACACACACACACACACACAAAGAGTGTGAAGTAACTACAACCAGAGATATAATGATCATTATGAATGGTAGTGTGGGCCTGATGCAAGTGTGGTAATGGTGGTAATAGTGATCACAATCACCCTCAGTTTTCATCTTTCACTATCACTCAGTGCAGTTGGGCAAGCTATCAAACATTTCCAGTATCTTGCAATTACTTTTCTTCTTTTTAAAATTATTTTATCTAAATCAATATGTCAATAAATTCCAAAGTGTCCATTCCAATAAATTTTAAAAAGTATTCTTTTCTGGGTTTGCTTATACTCAGATATTTAGCCCTTGGTCATTGGGACTGGCAGTTTTCATTTCCATAAAATGTTCATCTAGTTGTTACATGAAACACACACACACACACACACACACACACACACATTTTCTTTCCATTTCTCAGGCCCACCAGGTATCCAATTTACATCTGTGTTAAAGAGAGCAGACCTGTTATCAGTCCTATGCTATATCAAACATGTATGGCATCTACTTGACTCAACAAGACAACTAGGCAGAGATCTTTAGACTCTCCTGTAACCTTTTAACTCCTCTTCATATATAGGACAAGATTAAAATAACCATAATTTTTAATAATTCTCTACACAATGCTACTGAATAGAAATCTGAATATTTATATAGCCATTATAGGCTAATTATATATAAAAATTCACATGTTTTATTTTTTGTAAAATAAAAAATAGGAATAGATCACTATAAGGAGAGAGAGCTTGTTTTAAGAGCGAAACGATGAGAGAGAGGTAGGGTAACACATTTCGAGTCACACTCACAGGTACATATGAAAAGCTGTTACTTGTTCAAAACTATTCACATGGTTACTGGTACACACAGGGTAAATATAAAGAACAAGGTGGTCGGTCAGATTTCTTTTATGGACACCACTATAATATGGATGGTTCTGTTGGATGGACATTTTCCAATTAACTATAACTTGACAGCCCGAGTGTGCAATGAAAAAATGTTCTACTACAACTCCACACAAAAGATAAAATAAGCAATCCGAAATTGAATCAAGTCAAGACGATCTTTTCCTTCATACCGGCCAGGCGGCCTTCGCGTTATCCACGTTGCAAAAACGCTGAATAGTACTTTCACCCAAGAGTCGTTCAGACTTCAGTCATCGATCTGCCTTTAGAAAATTTCAACAAAATTCACTGTACATATTCTGGACGCCACGACATCAACTTACGGTTGCATCTTCCCCTGCATGATTGGCGATAATCCTTTCTCCTCCGGGATGCTTTTTCGCCCAGTTCGTCACATCATACACACATCCATCTACCACAATCCAGCGATCGGCTTTGGTGTTGTGTTTTCGAATCTCGTCGAAAGAATACACTGGCAGCTTCTCATCTCGAGTGGGTTCCTCTTTGCACATGCTGGTGTGGATAAGCCCGCACGAATCGGCGGCTACAGAGGAAGGCGACAAGAGACGCACCAATGCGACTGTGATCAGGTGAGGATAATAAATGAACCGCTGCAGTTGCCGGTCGAGGATGTGACCCTGACCTCTCGACGTCCTTGACCTTCAGCGTTCTCTCGCGTCATTTTTGTCAGCCAACCCGCTTTCGGGGTTCAGTTCAGCCCTGAGATGGGTTGTTGAGGCACCACTGATGACTTTCGGATAATCTTCCTCCATCGATCTCTATCCTCTGTGGCTCGCTGTGAGTCAGCAAAGGTCAAGCCTGTCCACTCTTTGATGCTGTCTTCCCACCTCTTTCTCTGCCTGCCTCTCCTTCTCCCACCTGGTACGGTACCTTGCAGGATATGGTCTTGGCCAGCCCACTGCCTCTTGACATGTGACCGTTCCACTTCAGCTTTCTGCTTTTCACGATTGAGAGCAGGTCTTCGTACTGTCCAAATGCTCTCCTGATCCTGTTGCTGACTTCCTCATTCGTGACATGGTCTTTATATGAGATGTTCAGAATCTTGCGGTAGCATCTCGATCATTTCCAGGGCTTGTATCCATCTCTGTAGTTCAGATGTGAGTGTCCAAGACTCGCATGCATACAAGAATACAGTGATGGCCAGCGTGCGCATGAGCCTGATCTTCGACGCGAGAGTGATATTTCTGTCACGCCATATTGGCTTCAACTTTGCCAATGCTGCTGTTGTTTGTGCTATCCTGGACAGTATCTCTGGTTTGGACCCTTCATCAGTCACAATAGATCCCAGGTATTTGAACTTGTTCACAGCTTCCAGTTTTTGGCCCTTCACTTTGATTTCCATTATATAATGAAGCCCGAGGGTTGTTCGTCATCACTTTGGTCTTCTCGGCGCTGATCTTCATGCCATATGCCTGTGAGGTCTTGTCCAGGTGCTCGACAAGACTAGTCAGCTCCTCTTCACTTCCTGCTAATCCATCAATGTCATCAGCAAAACGTATAAGTTGGTGATCTTTCTGCCACAGATGCTGATTGATCCTTCGTGGTCTGCTAGGGCATCAGTCATTATCCTTTCGAGGAAGAGGTTGAAGAGTGTGGGGGAGAGTAGACAGCCCTGTCTGACTCCGACCGTTGTCCTGAACCATGGTGATGTTGAATGGTATTGCTCGAAGTCGAATGGTGATGATCCGACTCGAGACTGGTCGGCAGCCCATAACACAAGATGTTATTCCTCTGTGGACAAGAAATCCCACTCCATGTTCATGTCTGTCGTTTCTACCGCTGTAAAACAGCTTGTGCCCTTCCTGGGTTGACGTTTCCCCAAAGTTCGTCCATCTCACCTCACAAAGTCCGAGAATGTTCCATCGGTATCTTGCCAACTCATGCGTAAGCTCTTCTATTTTCACTTCTGCATGCAACGTTCTGATGTTCCATGTGCCTGTTGCAAAATGTTCTCTTCCTCTGATCTTGTCTCTCTTGGCATCAGTAACACATTTATCACCTCCGTCCTGATGTGCAACGGTGGGCGCGGTCCTTGGTGACCCGGGCGACGACCGAGCCGGTGTGGAGTGAGTGGTTGTCTTTGTCATCATGTTGTGTGTCTGGGGCTGACACAGCTTGGCGGAGCCCATCCCTCTCCAAGCCCGACCACGGCCGAGGTCCTCTCACCTGGAGGGTCGCTCTGGTCGTGAACACGTGGGCGTTGGATCCATCGTGGGACCTGTCCGCCCTGGCCGGTGACCTAGCTGCAGCGCGTGTTAGCACCACGCATTTTCTTTCAGGGTTTGCTCCCTATATAAGCCTTTGATTTTCCCAAGGCTACCCGCAAGGCAGCGGGAGGCTCGTGGAGGGCGGGGTAGTCTATCTCCCCGTACAGATGTGAAGCATCTGCCCACTGCATGTATTTTACGTGAGAGTTCAGTGCCGTTTTCGTAACACGCGCATCCGTTGCATCAGTGCAGCCCTGATACGTGAGCGAACGCGCTTGCGCGTATTCTTGCTCGTGCGTACTCGTATGGTCAACTTTCGTGCGTAGGCTACTCGTATGGTCATCTTTCGTGCGTACTCGTATGGTCATCTTTCGTGCGTACTCGTATGGTCATCTTTCGTGCGTACTCGTATGGTCATCTTTCGTGCGTAGGCTACTCGTATAGTCATCTTTCGTGCGTACTCGTATGGTCATCTTTCGTGCGTACTCGTATGGTCAACTTTCTTGCGTACTCGTATGGTCAACTTTCGTGCGTGCTCGTATGGTCAACTTCCGTGCGTACTCGTATGGTCAACTTTCTTGCGTACTCGTATGGTCAACTTTCGTGCGTGCTCGTATGGTCAACTTCCGTGCGTACTCGTATGGTCAACTTTCGTGCGTAGGCTACTCGTATGGTCATCTTTCGTGCGTAGGCTACTCGTATGGTCATCTTTCGTGCGTACTCGTATGGTCATCTTTCGTGCGTACTCGTATGGTCATCTTTCGTGCGTACTCGTATGGTCATCTTTCGTGCGTACTCGTATGGTCAACTTTCGTGCGTAGGCTACTCGTATGGTCATCTTTCGTGCGTACTCGTATGGTCAACTTTCGTGCGTACTCGTATGGTCAACTTTCGTGCGTACTCGTATGGTCAACTTTCGTGCGTACTCGTATGGTCATCTTTCGTGCGTACTCGTATGGTCAACTTTCGTGCGTACTCGTGTGGTCAACTTTCGTGCGTACTCGTGTGGTCAACTTTCGTGCGTATTCGTATGGTCAACTTTCGTGCGTACTCGTATGGTCAACTTTCGTGCGTACTCGTATGGTCAACTTTTGTGCTTACTCGTATGGTCAACTTTTGTGCGTACTCGTATGGTCAACTTTCGTGCTTACTCGTATGGTCAACTTTCGTGCGTACTCGTATGGTCAACTTTCGTGCGTATTCGTATGGTCAACTTTCGTGCGTACTCGTATGGTCAACTTTCGTGCGTACTCGTATGGTCAACTTTCGTGCGTACTCGTATGGTCAACTTTCGTGCGTACTCGTATGGTCAACTTTCGTGCGTACTCGTATGGTCAACTTTCGTGCGTACTCGTATGGTCAACTTCCGTGCGTATTTGTATGGTCAACTTCTGTGCGTATTTGTATGGTCAACTTCCGTGCGTATTTGTATGGTCAACTTTCGTGCGTGCTCGTATGGTCAACTTCCGTGCGTATTTGTATGGTCAACTTCCGTGCGTATTTGTATGGTCAACTTCCGTGCGTATTTGTATGGTCAATTTTCGTGCGTGCTCGTATGGTCAACTTCCGTGCGTATTTGTATGGTCAACTTTCGTGCGTGCTCGTATGGTCAACTTCCGTGCGTATTTGTATGGTCAACTTTCGTGCGTGCTCGTATGGTCAACTTCCGTGCGTATTTGTATGGTCAACTTCCGTGCGTATTTGTATGGTCAACTTTCGTGCGTGCTCGTATGGTCAACTTCCTTGCGTATTTGTATGGTCAACTTTCGTGCGTGCTCGTATGGTCAACTTCCGTGCGTATTTGTATGGTCAACTTCCGTGCGTATTTGTATGGTCAACTTTCGTGCGTGCTCGTATGGTCAACTTCCGTGCGTATTTGTATGGTCAACTTTCGTGCGTACTCGTATGGTCAACTTTCGTGCGTACTCGTATGGTCAACTTTCGTGCATACTCGTATGGTCAACTTTCGTGCGTACTCGTATGGTCAACTTTCGTGCGTATTGGTATGGTCACCTTTTGTGCGTACTCGTATGGTCAACTTTCGTGCGTGCTCGTATGGTCAACTTTCGTGCGTGCTCGTATGGTCAACTTTCGTGCGTGCTCGTATGGTCAACTTTCGTGCGTACTCGTATGGTCAACTTTCGTGCGTACTCGTATGGTCAACTTTCGTGCGTACTCGTATGGTCAACTTTCGTGCGTACTCGTATGGTCAACTTTCGTGCGTACTCGTATGGTCAACTTTCGTGCGTACTCGTATGGTCAACTTTCGTGCTTACTCGTATGGTCAACTTTCGTGCGTACTCGTATGGTCAACTTTCATGCGTACTCGTATGGTCAACTTTAGGCGTACTCGTATGGTCAACTTTCGTGCTTACTCGTATGGTCAACTTTCGTGCGTACTCGTATGGTCAATTTTCGTGCATACTCGTATGGTCAACTTTCGTGCGTACTCGTATGGTCAACTTTCGTGCGTAGCCTACTCTTATGGTCAACTTTTGTGCGTACTCGTATGGTCAACTTTTGTGCGTACTCATATGGTCAACTTTCGTGCATACTCGTATGGTCAACTTTCGTGCGTACTCGTATGGTCAACTTTCGTGCGTACTCGTATGGTCAAC
>JAWQFJ010005751.1:0-2500 GCA_034096865.1 Theodoxus fluviatilis | reverse complement strand
ATTCCTGATCGATGTATCTTGATAGAGTACACACCAGTAGGTCTAACTATATCAAATAATGACGGCAAGTTATAACTGACACTCTCTGTCAATGAACCCTGTGTGGAACCGACGACCGACTGCAAAGACTACATAAACCATTTTGTATACACATGACGATCTGCGATCCGTTTTCTTTAGATATAGAACTGTATATTTATAGGTCTGAATGAGGATTTGACGCGGCCTTCTGTACGCCTCTGTGTTGTGTGCGCTCAACAGAATCGACCGCTCGGCGAGTTCCCAATAGCCGGGCTACTCTGTGTTGTATCGACTGCCTTCCGAAACGGTTGAGTGGCCACACGTAGCGCACGCTTCGGTAATGGTAATGTAGGCTACCTGTCGATACGATTTGGGAGCGTGCCGTACCCCCTGTGTGTTCAGCCTTCTCCAAACGTCACGTGGTCTAGAAAAAACAAAAATGGCGCTGACTGAACCTCGCAACATGTAAACAACAACCGCGCTCAGTTGCTCAACTGCCTCGCTAGTCCTCCACCAACCCTCAATCTCATCCATGCTTCGCAGACGCAGAAGGTAAGGAGAAGGAAACGCACGAATGGAGAGGACGAAAGAGCAGCGAAGGTCGTGGGACTGCATAAGCTGTCAAGCCGAAGCCATAACTCGATCAATTAAAACGGCGCTTGCGGCAAAAACTTATAACTAGTGATAAGGATCCGTGTACCCGCAGGCAGTTCGCTTGCAGTGCCTTGGCATCCGGGAGAGTAGGCCTACGTGCTGTCAGAAATGTGGACGTGATCTCACCGGCCTGAGCTTGTCAAAAGTCAGTTAGGATTTAATTATTACAATGTTCGGCAAGTACGTTACTGCTCCTGTATAGATCTCTGTACTATCTTTTTTTGTCTTTGTTTTTGTCTTTGTTTTTGTCTTTGTGCCCCTCTGACTGTCATTGTGTCTCTGTATTGATGTCTCTACTTCTCTCTGATTGTGTAGCAGTCTGTCTGTCTGTCTGTCTGTCTGTCTGTCTGTCTGTCTGTCTGCGTGTCTGTCTGCGTGTCTGTCTGCGTATCTGTCTGCGTGTCTGCGTGTCTATGTGTGTGTGTGTGTGTGTGTGTGTGTGTCTGTCTGTCTGTCGTTGTCTTCTTCCGTCCGTCCATCCGTCCGTGCCTCCATCCGTCCGTGCCTCCATCCGACTGTCTCTGCCTGCCTGCCTCTCTCTCTCTCTCTCTCTCTCTCTCTCTCTCTCTCTCTCTCTCTCTCTCTCTCTCTCTCTCTCTCTCTCTCTCTCTCTCTCTCTCTCTTTCTCTCTCTCTCCCTCCCTCCCTCCCTCCCTCCCTCCCTCCCTCCCTCCCTCCCCCCCCCTCTCTCTCTCTCTCTCTCTCTCTCTCTCTCTCTCTCTCTCTCTCTCTCTCTCTCTCTCTCTCTCCCTCTCCCTCTCTTTCTCTCTCTCTCTCTCTCTCTCTCTCTCTCTCTCTCTCTCTCTCTCTCTCTCTCTCCAGTCCCCACCTCGGCCACCTACCTCATGCTTCTCCACGATATATGCTCCTGAAGAGCGACTAGTAACTTTTTTTGTTCATCAGTTGACTCTGCGGAAGTTCACTTAAATTTGGCTTGGATGGGTAAAAGGCCTTTCTGCTGGAACTTCATTGCATCATACATTTACATACAGGTGTATGTCTCACGCCAAGTCGTATACCCTCCACAGTTGCCTGTGAAACGCTCATCTGCATTCTCTGTATGCACATTACAGCGTCGAAGTGTCTCATTTGCATATGTGTGTTCAGTGCCATTAGAAGATTGTATGCAATGGCCCTGCCACGTGGGGGTAAAGTGGTGAAGCTGTTTAATACCCAACCATGCACGGATGTTCGCCATGAAAAGCGTGTTTGCCATCGACCCCGTCTAGGACGTAGGCCTTCTGTATACAACTGTCTCCAGCATTTTCTATGAAAGACTTTCGAGTCTGGGACTCTTGCAATTGATAGTCGCGCTGTCGTGTTATCATGTTTATCACTTGGTTTCGCCTACGAGTTTATCACTTGGTTTTGTCTACGCATTATGCGCGCATGCGCCGGGAAGATTGTCGGGCGCCATATGTCGAGTCCTACGCACGCGGAATTAAACTGTAAGAAGAAGTAGTAAATTCTCAAAGTTGAAATACTAACAAGCCTCCAGTCTTTATTGATTGAAGAAGTACAACGCTCGGAACACAACATGGTGGCAGCGGTAAACGCAACAGCGGTGAACTGTGAACTGTACGCGTGCTGAACGAACTGAGATCCTAATCTCGCTGCGGAATTTTCTAGAACCGTTTTCACGTGGTACTGGTCTAAGAAGAAACAGTGAAGATGGGTCCGTTCAAGCCTCCGGAAAACTTCGACTTCAGCAATCCTACAGCATGGCCCGAGTGGAAGCAACGTTTCCAGCGATTCTTCACGGCTTCAAAGCTGCACAAAGAAGACGCGGAAATCCAGATAAGTACTCTTATCTACGTTATGGGTGC
>JAWQFJ010005750.1:52500-60000 GCA_034096865.1 Theodoxus fluviatilis | reverse complement strand
AAAGATCTCTCAGTGGCATTACTTGTCATGCCAAGAGGTACTCGTATTTAACAAGCAGAGACGACTCTTCGACGTGCCCTTTTTGCGGGCTAACAGAAAATGAAGAACATTTGGCTTCAGATCCATTCTTTGAAAGTGTAAAGGGGAAATGTAAGCAGGGAATTCCCCCATATTTTGATGTACACAAAAGGGAAATGTCGTGATTTAGCTCGGTTCATATTCAAATTAATAAAGTTCGGGATTGGATTGGATTGGATTGATGGTGTTTTACGACTATCAGCCTTTGTAGGCTATAAAATGCCATTAAGCACGAAAATCACTAGAACAGTTTAGAGCAAACGCGAATCATGTCACGGTGTCCCTAGTCATTCGCCTCTTACGAATCGCGTAGGAAGACGCTGTGGGTCAATTCTTCCCCCAACCCACAGGGGGATATGAAGCTCCGGAGAAAAGAGACTGCTCCAAGAACCTGTTTTGTTTTTCTCCTAAAGTCTCAAGAACGTATTTTGTTCTGACCCCTTTGTTACAGGCTCATGGCCTACACAAGCTAGACAGCACTCTGAGAGCGCAAACCTCCGCCAAGAAAGTCACACTTTCTCTTCAATGACCTGTATTATTCAGGGAAGATGTTCTGCTAGGCAGACCTAACGCTACTATGATAGTTCATTTTAGCGCATGCTAGCGGTCTCTGTGGAACGCATACGCTGGCGGAATGAATGCTTTGACTTCATCAACTTTGTGATGTGCAATAAGATATGTCGTTATAAATCCAATTCCAAAACTACATAACATATAACCTTCAAAACCTAAAAGATTTTTGCTTCGGTGAAGATCAAGAAGATCTGGGAAAAGAATAAGTCCCCACAGAATGGAAGGAAGACTACCTCATTAAGCTCCCAAAGAAAGGCAACGTGAGCTCCTGCTCCAACTACAGAGGGATTACCCTATTATCCATCCCAGGAAAGGTTTTCAACAAGATCCTGCTAGACCGGATGAAAGACGTTGTTGATGGGCAGCTGCGAGGTCAGCAGGCTGGTTTCCGCAAAGATCGCTCCTGTACAGACCAGATCGCAACACTACGTATCATCCTGGAGCAGTCTCTTGAGTGGAACTCACCCCTGTACGTCAATTTTATTGACTACGAGAAGGCTTTTGACAGCGTGGACAGGGCATCACTTTGGAGGCTGCTAAGACAATACGGGGTCCCCGA
This sequence comes from Theodoxus fluviatilis, assembly GCA_034096865.1. Lineage (NCBI taxonomy): Eukaryota > Metazoa > Mollusca > Gastropoda > Cycloneritida > Neritidae > Theodoxus > Theodoxus fluviatilis. The sequence goes on along the minus strand of JAWQFJ010005750.1, from coordinate 58,790 downwards.
GAAAATCACCAGCATCACCAGAAACTCTTACGTGGGACTTTCATGCCGAGTAGTCCATGGAGGTCAACTCACAAAGGCATTCCAGGTACAGACAGGAGTGAGACAAGGCTGTTTGTTGTCGCCGTTTTTGTTCCTGCTGGCCATCGACTGGGTCATGAAAACATCCACAGCAGGAAAGCGAAACGGCATCCAGTGGACGCTGTGGTCACAACTTGATGAACTCGATTTTGCGGATGACCTGGCCCTTCTCTCCCACTACCAGCAGCAGATGCAGAAAAAGACCAGCAATGTGGCAGACAACTCTACTCGCCTTGGCCTCAACATCCACAAAAGGAAGAGCAAGCTCCTGAAAGTAAACTCTACCAACACATCGCCCATCACACTGAATGGCGAAGCGCTAGAAGAAGTAGACGACTTCACCTACCTTGGCAGTATTGTGAACAAGCAAGATGGAACCGACACAGATGTGAAGGCAAGAATTTGAAAAGCCAGGACAGCCTTCCTCCAACTGAAAAACATTTGGAGCTCAAGATACCTGTCCATCAAAACAAAGATAAGGATTTTCAACACCATGTTAAGTCTGTTTTGCTCAACGGCGCCGAAACATGGAGGACCACTGTAACCACCAACAAGAAGATCCAGACATTCATCAACACATGTCTGCGCCACTTTCTACAGATACGATAGCATGAAAAGATCAGCAACGAGGAGCTCTGGCAGCGCACAAACCAACAATCAGCAGACCAAGAGATCATTCAAAGGCACTGAAGATGGTTAGGGCACACAGTACGCAAACCGGTCTCAAACACCACCAGACAGTCCCTTTCATGGAACCCGCAAGGGAAGAGAAAGAGAGGTCGACCTCGAAACAGTTGGCGCCGAGATCTGGACGCCGATGTCAAGAGAACAGGCCACTCTTGGGGACAGTTGGAAAAGATTGCTCAGGACCGGGAGGGCTGGAAAACCCTTGTTAGCGGCCTATGTCCCAGGAGGGGTCAAAGGCGCAAATAGATAGAGATAGAAACCCTTACCACCAAATTTCATTAGACTACGTTTCGAACTTTTTTAGTTATTTTGCCGAATAATGCATCAACCAACTGACCGAAAACATTACTTCTTTGGCGTAGGTCTTTAATTGTTCTGTTATGTGCCTAGCCTGCGCGCCACAATAAACACACCGCTATGACTGACTACTTTGCCAAGTAAGTGAAATTAATTTTGGGGGACCAGCTACAGAAACAAGGGACCAAAAGAATGAGAAGCTATGTGAGTTATTTATTTCTTATTCCCTTCTTCCTTGAAGCACTTTTGTGGGGCTCCTCTGTCACGTTTGCCCAGGCATAGCTCTCTAAAGAACACAGCACTTTGCAATCGCGTGTCCTTCATGCGTGACAGGTGTCTCGCCCCGGGGAAGGTCTCAATCAATGGAAGCGCCAGCCCAGTGAGGCTGGTGTCTCAGAGGAAAACTAGGAATGCATTGCCAAAGACAGGGAGAGCTGGAGGGCACTGTCAAAGTGAGGCGCCGAGGCCTTCAAAACATCTAGAAGAGAGGCCGTAGATGATTGGTGCAGAAGAAGGAAAACATCGGCTGCCAAGAGCCCCTCTAACCCAGATATTTCCATGCCCAGTGTGTGCCGGAATGTATTGCTCAATGATTGGCCTTCACAGTGACCAGAGGGCATGTCGCCAGAGACCACCTCCCCTGCGATCCTAGGATCCGAAGAACCAGTCATCATCATCATCATCATCATCATCATCATCATCATCATCATCATCATCATCATCATCATCATCATCATCATCATCATCACCACCACCATCATCATCACCATCATCATCATCATCATCATCATCATCATCATCATCATCATCATCATCATCATCATCATCATCATCATCATCATCACCACCATCATCATCATCACCATCATCATCATCATCACCACCACCATCATCATCATCACCATCATCATCATCACCATCATCATCATCATCATCATCATCATCATCATCATCATCATCATCATCATCATCATCATCATCATCATCATCATCATCATCATCATCATCATCATCATCATCATCATCATCATCATCATCGTCATCATCATCATCATTGTCGTCGTCGTCGTCGTCGTCGTCATTTTCTTCATCTTTGAATATGCTGCAGAAGTTGGAAAGACATGATGCGCTGGGTGAGTGGCGGATGGGTTTAACAGTGAATCAGCCTATGTAGGCTGAATTAGACCATTGATCACGACCACTACTAAAGTTGGTCCGAGTAAGAATAAGTCAAGTCACGCGATGGGTCTATTTTTACCCCCAACCCATATGGAATACTCGTCGCGGTTACATGACGTGCAATAGGCTGGGCAGTGGTGCTGTAATTTCTTATCGATGAGAGAGTCTCTATTATTCTTATACGCACCAAACTTCGACACTAGTATGCCGAGTGGAGTGTTGATAGATGAGACACTGGTGAAGGTTTCGTTGTGGTGCTGTGGAGATTCAAAGCACGAGCAGCAACTGAGAAAAGACAGGATTTTTTCAATCATAAAGAACATTTGACCGAAATCGACACCTGTGGGTCCATGGTCGAAGCAGACCAGTGTGTCTCCTCACGAGATTCGCACGAAGCAGGTGAGTCGGAAACGCCGAGACCTGACTTGCTCATATTCCTACCAGCATCAATGTTTAGCGTAGCCCATGGTCTTTCACTGCCTACAGAGGCGGTTAGGCAGTAAAGTCTCATCGATCCATCCATTTATCCATCCATCAATCCATTCATCCATCCATCCATCCATGCATCATCCATCCATCCATCCATCCATGCATGCATGCATGCATGCATGCATGCATGCATCCATCCATCCATCCATCTATCCATCCATGCATGCATACATGCATGCATCCATCCATTTATCCATCATCCATCCATCATCCATCCATCCATCCATACATCCATCCATCCATCCATCCATAAACCCAATGAGGGAGATGTGAGACTAGTACAACATCAGAGTTGGGAACAAAGAAGGCATATCCCTGCATTCCTGCCTGACTGCTTCTCTGCCTGCTTGCCTGTTTGCTTGCCAGCTTGTCTCTATGTCTGCTTGCATACTAGCTTCCTTTGCCTGCCAGCCTGCCTGCTTACGTGCCTGCTTGCCATCCTGCTTGTCAGCCTGCCTGCCGACCTGCCTGTTCGACTGCTTGTCTGCGTGCCTGCCTCTCCGCCGATCCGCAGTCAGTATGCCCGAGTATACAATGTCATGTGTATGACAATGGCTCATCTTTTTTCGGAAGGCACGCAACAGGGGGGCAAGAGTGCACAGGAACTAGGGCGGGGGCAGGACTTGGGATTGTCGTTTTCAGTCGGGATGGCGTGCAAAAGCATCCCTCCACTCAACCCACGCGCCTCTCTGTTCCACTTTCACGGGAAGACTTTGAGGTCTTTTGGAAACAAGGCACCCCCGGACCCTTCTTGGAGGACTGGCCGTCCAGACGTCCGACGAGAACTTCTATTTCTGGACTGTTCCGTAGTGATCTCATCTGGAGTGCCACGAGTGGCTTCCGTCTCAGCCACTTGTGGACATTATCCTCAAACCAGACACTCGATGTGGGCGATTCAAAGAGCGCCCTGATCACACGTGGAAGTCGGTAAAACCAGCGGACTTAGCAGACCTTTCAGCGCATAGCACCCCTAATCCACTAGTCATGACACAGAAGAAATCCGTATCGGCGCCTCAGCCTCAAGCAATCCTTCACGCAGTGGAAGCGTGCCATTCTCTCTAGACTAATCACCGCGTTGATGAGACCTGGTCTCTGTATTTAGAATTTCGTTGCTTTGTCTGTGAAGACAGATCAAGCGACGAGAGAGAGAGAGAGAGAGAGAGAAAGAGAGAGAGAGAGAGAGAGAGAGAGAGAGAGACAGAGAGAGAGAGAGAGAGATCTGTGACTACACAGAATGACTCGCAGATGCCCTTTCGGATAAGGTATGTCCTGCCTTGAAAGACCCAAAATAGTGGAGTCAATAAATTGTGACTGTGCATGATAAAACAAGGGTAGAGTATGAAACAAGAAAAACTTATATATTTATCGTGTACCAATTCATGTATTTCCTAGGGGGAGGGGGTATTCACGAAGCAAATATTATATTTTTTTACAGCGACGTAAATATCCGGAAAACGCTATCGTGACTCCACGGGCTGGCACCTTTATTCAGCATTTTCTCGAAAACTGGTTGAAGCACTTTAGCCTTGCCTCCCATGCAGTCACAATTGTCCAAAAATAGTGGCTGGCCACAGTACGTCGGTGGTTTGAGCACGATCGTCATCTGAGAGGACAAGTCACAGGTTAGCTTTGCCTTTCGAGGGAATAAGAATGAGTTCGCACTATCTGCCTACACGTCTCGTAAAACGCGAATGACTACGGACAAAGATGTTGATTTCGTCATAATCATTCCAGCCAACGCCGCTGATTTGGGAGCCCTTAGCCTTACATAGCCTACAGAGTGACGGGCAAAACTCCACCCATCCATCCATCCGTCCATCCATCCATCCATCCATCCATCCATCCATCCATCCATCCATCCATCCATCCATCCATCCATCCATCCATCCATCCATCCATCCATCCATTCATTTATCCATTAATTCAAACACCCACCCACCTATCCATCCATCCATCTATCCATCAATCAATCCATCCATCCATCCATCACCATCCATCCATCCATCCATCCATCCACCCATCTATCCATCCATTCATCCATTTATCCATCCATCCATCCATCCATCCATCCATCCATCCATCCATCCATCCATCCATCCATCCATCCATCCATCCATCCATCCATCCATCCATCCATCCATCCATCCATCCATCCATCCATCCATCCATCCATCATCTACCCATCCAATCATCCATCCATCCATCAAACCACCCACACACCCATCTATCCATCCATCCATCCATCCACCCCCATACTTATCCTCCCATCCATCCACCCCATATTTTCCCATCCAACAATCCGTTCATTTATCCATCCATTTGTCAAATAGAAGACACTCTCAGCTCAAGATGGAGTGTGTTTGTCGACAAGTACAAGTTAATATTCTAATGGTTGCCACAGAAAAAAAGAGAGTCGGATTAGTCAAGCATGAGCATTCACGGATTCGCTGCAGAGTGCTAAACAAGAGTTCAAAATACGAGCAGGAAGTGCTTGCAAATCATAGAGAGGTCACGAATGATGTCAGGTGACTTTGTCGGTGGCCTCTGGGAGCAATCAACGCTTCACAGAAACATCTGTCGGAAAAAATGGCGAGTGAGGAGGATGTTGACTTCTCGGTCTAATTGGTAGATGCGTGTAGAGAAGTGTTGTGGTAGCTGGATACTAGATTTAGCTTCCAGTTTATTGTTACTTCTGCCAAGAAGGTTGTGTTTTGTGGTCGGTTGGTCGAGGGGTTATTCGGCAAAATAATTTTAAAAGTTCAAAGCAGATTCGGATGAAATACAGTGCCAGGTCAGAGTTTTACCCTATGAACAATCTGTTAAATTTTGAAGGTTGTATGTTATCTCGGTTTAGAATTTGATGCAAAAATAAATATTTTACTGGGCATCACAAAATTGATGACGTCAAAGTATTCATTCCGCCGGCATATGTGTTCCACACTCAGAGACCGCTAGCAGGCACTAAAATGAACTAAACGTTGTAGCGTGAGGCCTGGCAAACAGAACATCCTCCCTGAATTATACAGGTCATGGAAGGAGAAATTGTGGCTTCCCTAGTGGAGGTTTGCGCTCTCAGAGTCCTCTCTAGTTGTGCGTGGGTTGAACTTTGGATCTTTCGAGTTCGTTCGACCACACAGTGGAGTCTTAATCTCGTTCTGTTCTGTGGTGGGCTGCATATGAACTTACTAAACGGTTGTTGGCAACTAAATCGGAAGTTTGCAACTAAATTGCGAAGTAAGGTCTGCATAAAAGCTGACTACGCATAGTTACCTCCGAAGTTGGACACTTAACAACTCAAAATTGAGTGCTGCTCTGTATCATCACTACACGGCTTTAGTAGCATACTACACGCAAAACAAACATGACTGCTCACGCATTGTGGATGATCAGAAATCGCAGTGCGATCAGGCGGAATCGTATTTTTAGGAATAGAACAAATCCTATGGATACCTACAATGATCGGCAAGTATACCGGCGCTTCAGGCTGCCCAGACAGACCATCTTCGACTTGGTGGTTGAAATGTAAAATGAGATCGAGTACGTGCTTCCACGAAAGGGGA
>JAWQFJ010005750.1:40000-47500 GCA_034096865.1 Theodoxus fluviatilis | reverse complement strand
TGATGTTATTCGGTAATACAGTTGTTTTTTAAGCTTGTCATTTTCATCTCATTCTAATAATGTTTGCATCATCAAAAACCTTAATATCTCTGCTGTTAGATCATGTAAACAACTCCAAATCCGTAAGAGATGCTGAACCTCCTACAGTGGTGGAAATCCCGTGCGAAGCCGTGCGCTGATTGGTCGCGAGACACACTTCGCGCGGTTTTCTGTTGATTGCCTTACTTGACTTAGTCCTCTTCGCTCCGGTCGGAGCATAGGGCCTTCACTGAAAGTCTCCACCTCTGTCTGTCTTGGGCTGCCCTCTTCGCCTCTCCCCAGGTCATCCGGACTGTCCTCAGCTCTGCTTGTAGGGTTCTTTTCCAGGTCAGTGCTGGTCTACCACGCTTTCGTTTACCCTGGGAGTTCCAGTCCAAGGCGTGGCGTGGAATGCTGGCATCGTTTCTGCGCAGGGTGTGCCCAATCCACTTGCATTTCTTTCTTTGGATGGCGTTGACGATCGGCTCCTGCCTGGTACGTTGCCAGAGTTCTTTGTTGGAGATTCTTTCTGGCCATCTGATACGCAGGATCTGGCGGTGGCAGGTGTTGATGAAGACTTTTAGCTTGTGGCCGATGCTCTTGGTACGTATCCAGGTTTCAGACCCGTAGAGCAGCACATATTTAACGTTTGTGTTGAAGATCCTCAGCTTGGTGTGACGGCTGAGGCTCTCGTTTTTCCACACTGGTTTCAGGGTGACGAAGGCGTGTCGTGCTTTGCCTATCCTGGCTCTCACGCCTTCATCTGACCCTCCAGTCTTGCTGACCACGCTGCCCAGGTACGTGAAGCGGTCGACGTCCTCTATGGCTTGACCATCAATGGTGATGGGAGCTTCCCTGAAGGCGTTCACTCGGAGGCTCTTGGTCTTGAGGACGTTGATCTCCAGTCCTGTTGTCTTGGCAATGTCATGCAGCCTCTCCGTCTTTGCTTGCATGTGCCCATGGGTGTGTGACAGGAGGCCGATGTCGTCTGCGAAGTCCAAGTCTTCCAGTTTGCCAGTGAGTGTCCACTGAATGCCCCGTGGTTGGTCCGTAACAGTCTTCATCACCCAGTCGATCACCAGGGAGACGATTAATGGAGAAAGGAGACATCCTTGTCTCACTCCGGTGTTGACGTCAAATAGCGGTGACAGGTCAGTGTTGTGCACAACTCTGCAGCTGGTGCCTTCATAGAGGTTCTGGAATACGCTGATGATCTTCTGAGGGATGCCATAGTGTCTGAGGATTCTCCAGATGGTTGTCCTGTCCACCATGTCAAAGGCTTTCTTGAAGTCCACACAGTTGACATAGAGTGGTGACTGCCATTCCAGCGACTGTTCAATGATGATCCTGGGGGTCACTATCTGGTCAGTGCAGGAACGCCCAGTTCGGAATTATGCTTGCTCTTCCCTCAGTCTGGTGTCGACGGCCTCCTTGATTCTCTCGAGGATCACCCTGGTGAAGACTTTTCCCGGGAGTGACAGGAGCTGAATTCCTCTCCAGTTCTGGCAGTTGCTGAGGTCTCCTTTCTTCGGGATTTTGACAATGTGACCGGTCTTCCATTCTTCCGGCACTTCCTCCCTCTCCCAGACTTCCTGCAGCAGGCCGATCATGATGTCTGTTGATTGGTTACCTATAAATTGGACCCACTGTGTCTTTGTGCGTAAAGTTTATAAACTGATCTATTTCTATATCAGACTGAGACACATTCTTCACAAGAATGTTTTCTTTTACAAACTGTAAGCGTGAAGAACAGTTGCGTCCAAAATTTCTGCGGCGTCGAATTTCTCAACAACCAATCAGCAAACACTACGCGGGAAAAAACAACATGCGCACAAATGAGCTACATGATAGTATCATCAAAGATGTCTTAGGTATCATATGGTTGAGTGGCGCGCGTCTATTTCAAACAATCAGCGCTCAGCTTCGTACATGATTTAGTCACGGTCGTGTCTCACTTTGTGGCGACGGTGACAAAATGACCCCGCTTCACGAAGTCAGTCCTATTGCGTCTCAAACGGAATCGGGCTATAGCATCGTTTAGCCTGTTTGTGCGTTTTGAAATAATTATATGCTTTAAAATTGAGACTATTGATCTGAGGCCTTTTTTAAACGGCCCTTGAAGATTTAAATGGATCTTCAGCTTATTAAATGGTTTTACAGAATCCATTTTGATGAGAGTGGAGCGTTGATATTTAGTGTTACACATGCATGCATGCATGTATGTGCGCACGTCAGTGTATTTGTGTGTGTGTGTGTGTGTGCGCGCACACACACGCACGCACACACACACACACACACACACACACACACACACGCACGCACACACAGAGCGTCCTATTTTGACTGAAGTCTAACAGGAGTTTTTCAAAGAGTTTTTTATGGTTCAGTTGCACATGTCTTTGCGCAAGATCATTTGGTTCAAAATAGATTGTCGTCATCTTATTTAGCATGCAATATTCTTTTGGCAATGCTAAATAGTAGTAGGAGTAGTAGTAGCAGTAGTAGTGGTGGTGGTAGTAGTAGTAGTAGTACTTAGTAGTAGTAGTAGTTGTTGTTGTAGCAGCAGCAGCAGCAGCAGCAGGAGTGGCAGAAGTAACAGTAGCAGTAGAAGTGGCGGTGGCGGTGGTGGTGGTGGTGCTCGTCGTGCTGGTGCTGGTGGTGTTGGTGCTGGTGGTGCTCGTCGTGCTGGTGGTGCTGGTGCTGTTGGTGGTGCTGGTGGTGCTCGTCGTGCTGGTGGTGCTGGTGCTGTTGGTTGTGCTGGTGATGGTGGTGGTAGCAGTAGTTGTAACAGCGGCAAAGCAACAGGGCATGATGAAACTCTTTTCTGGAATGCCCTACCTGCCAAACTCCGATCATGCTTAAAGGTGGGTGCGTTTAGACAATGTCTAAAAACACTTCTCGTTGCCAAATATCACAAGAGACTCCTGATAAATATGCGCTGCGAGCGACTAAGTAGGAGTCAGACCAACGCTTTACAAGTGATGATGATGACGACGACGACGACGATGATGATGATGACGACGACGACGATGACGACGACGACGACGATGATGATGATGATGATGACGACGACAATGGTGATGATGATGATGATGACGACGACGACGACGACGATGATGATGATGATGATGATGATGATGATGACGACGATGGTGATGATGATGATGATGACGACGACGACGATGATGATGATGACGACGACGACGACAAGGCACAGGGTGGAGGAGTGCGTGGCCGAAGGGTGGTGATGGCAGTGAGGGCTTCTAGCAGTAGCCGTCGTATGCGATTCTCCAGGGAAGAGGAAGAAGAAAAAGGTATGGTGCTGGCGATGTGTATATATATATATGTGTGTGTGTGTGTGTGTGCGTGTGTGCGCGCGCGCGCGTATGTTGCGAATATGAGTGTGTGTGTGTGTGTGTGTGTGCATGTTGCGAATGTGTGTGTGTCTGTGTGTGTCTGTGTGTGTGTGTGTGTGCGTGTGTGTTTTGTGAGTGTGAGTGCCGGTATTTACTAGCATGTACACACGTGAGTGCGCGTGCTCGTAAACACGTGAAAAAAGCGGAAGGAATTTTACTGTGTTACTGCAAGAGCGCGATTCTTGAACAGCGTCAATGACTCTAACAATAACCATCACTAATGACAGTGAAACTCTATTGTAGCTTCGTCAACACAGCACTACTTTGAGAACAACAAGTCAGGCAGGGATGTTACCAGGCAAGCAGGTTTGTCCTTATTTTCCCTTTGTGAAGGATGCTTGTCCTCAATTGCTAAAAACTCGTGACACTGGGCTTCAGCTAGAAGACGCAGGAGGCTTGTTACAGATGGACCAGGCTGTACACCAAGATTTCCGGGCGGGCTGGCCAGTCACAACACAAAGGAGTTTTGATCGGTACGCCACCCATGGCACATCGAGCGGCTAAACCTGGTATTCAGACTGGCCTATTCGCACGCAGGATCCTGGTTTCAAATTTGGCGCCCACTGCACGTGTGCTAGGTCGGTTCTTTGGTCTCTAGAGGTGGAAGTTTTCAGAACTGTAACTCCTTGCATTTACAATTTCGGGGGAAAAACATCTACCACCATTATCAGGATTTGACATCGTACGACGCGATCCTGTGCTACCTGGGCACACTGGGTTAGCAATCTACATTAACAATGACATACGAAACTCTATAGAAGACATGGCCTGGAATCTTCAAGTATTGAGTGTATTTGGTTGGAGCTGAAACAATCTTCAAAGACTCCTCTTCTCCTGGGATTCTTGTACAGAGACCCTGCATCCATCTTCTGTTGGTATGATGAATTCGTAAGCATGATGGACAAAGTGAGTGCTCCCGGAAAAGATATTCTTCTTCTTGGTGACTTTAATATAGACTACCTAAAAATTAACGGTGCATGGAATTCAACTATCCTGCTCTTTGGACTCAAGCAATTGGTTCATACAGCCACTAGGGTCACTCAGTCAACATCGACTCTTATTGATCACATATATACCACCAACATCCATCTGGTACAAAGCACTTGGGTGCCAAGAATGGGCATTAGTGATCATTTTCCAATCATCTGCTCCTTGCACGCTAAACTCTCCAAAAGCAAAAAACGCGATCATTCATATCTGACCTATAGATCGTTCAAAAACTTTGATGCCAAAACCTTTTGTTCTGACCTCCAAAAGACACCCTTCCATGAAGTCCAATATATCACACCGATCCAAACTGTGCACTTCAGCTTTGGTACAACATATTTCTAGGAGTAATTAACAAACACGTTCCGATCAGAAGAAAACGCGTACGTCATCCAACGCTGCCACCATGGTTAACCAAGGAAGTAATGCAAGCAATGTCCCTCAGAGATAAACACAGGAAAAGCAATGATTTCGTTGCATACAAAAAACAAAGAAATGCAGTTAAAAGCTTAGTGAGGAAAGCAAAGAAAGAATATTTTCAGAAACTTATAACTGATAACAAAAACATCACCTCAGTATGGAACGCCATAAATACCTTTACCAAACGAAACGGAGCTAAAGCTCACTCATCATACCCATCCGATGATGTTAATGACTGCAATAATCACTTCCTTTCTGTGGCTGAAAAGTTATTCCCTCGCGATAGCAACCATAATTTCCATCTGAAACAGCATATCTCCAAGAATTCTGCCAAGAGAGACTATTGTCTTCATTGGAATTTGAGATTCCTCTTCTTGCTGTTCATGAAGTTGGCAGATTTATTGAAAAACTCAACTCTAAAACAACAGGACCTGATGGCATCAATAGCTTTCTTCTTAAACTCTCTCTTCCATATGTAATCGACTCGCTCACATACATATACAATTTGTGCATTATCAAGCAAAACTTTCCAGATGAATGGAAAAAAGCTAAAGTTATCCCTCTACCAAAAGTGAAAACTCCCACAAGTCTAGATGACTTCCGACCCATATCAGTTCTATCAATTTTATCAAAACCAATTGAAAAGCACGTTCACAAACATCTGTTGGCATTTCTTGATCGGCACAGTCTTCTACACCCCCTTCAATCGGGCTTCCGACCAAAACATTCCTGCCATACTGCATTATCCCACCTGATAGACACCTGGCTGCACGCCAGTAACACCTCGAAAGTGATAGGATCTGTCTTCCTAGATTTCAGAAAAGCCTTTGACATGGCACATCATGGCATACTATTGGATAAACTGGCTCTTTATTTTCATGGTCACACGACTGTGAAGTTTTTTCAGTATTCCTGGAAAATCGACAACAATGTGTCCAATTGGATGGGAACGTTTCCAAGTATGGTATTCTAAAAGCGGGTGTCCCATAGGGATCTGTACTAGGCCCCCTTTTATTCTGCATATTCATAAATGACCTACCCTTGCATTTGACACTGTCAGCTGTGACGGCCTCTGGAAGATCATGGCCAAATTTGGATGCCCAGATACTTTCATCCATTTGGTGCAGCAATTTCACGACGGGATGCTTGCCAGAGTACAGGATCAGGGCAACTACTATGAGCCCTTTGCCGTTACAAACGGCGTGAAGCAAGGATGTGTCCTAGCACCCAGTCTCTTCAGCCTCGCGTTCTCCGCTATGTTGTTGGATGCCTTCAGGGACAGTGAGGTTGGAGTCGACCTTCGATACCACATGGACGGTAAGCTCTTTAACCTCAGACGGCTTCAAGCCAAAATGAAAATCCAGGCTGAAATTATCCGTGACCTCCTATGCGTGGATCATTGTGCCCTCAACGCCAGCACAGAGGCAGACATGCAACACGCTATGGACCTGTTCTCCACGGCATGCGTAAACTTCTGCCTCACCATTTCCATCAAAAAGACTGAGGTTCTGCATCAACCGGCCCAGGAAGTGCTTATGTTGAGCCATCAATCTCTGTCGACGGCCAAAAGCTCAACAACGTTGACAGGTTTACGTACCTCGGCAGCACGCTCTCACAGGCAGTCCACATAGACGACGAGATCAACGACAGAATAGCCAGAGCCAGCGCAGCTTTTGGAAGACTCTGTCCAAACGTTTGGGATAGTCGAGGCATCAAGCTTGCTACCAAACTAAAGGTCTATGCTGCTGTTGTTCTTCCCGCTCTACTCTACGCTTGTGAGACTTGGACTGTGTACAGCCGCCATGTCAAAAGGCTGAATCACTTCCACATGAAGTGCTTGAGAAAACTGCTGAAGATCAGGTGGCAAGACAAAGTGCCCAACACGGACGTCCTGGCACAGGCTGACATGCCCAGCATTCACACTATGCTCTGCAAGGCACAACTATGTTGGGCTGGCCACGTCGTACGCATGTCTGACGAGCTCCTTCCTAAAAAGGGGTTCTACGGAGAACTCCTGCAGGGCAAGCGATCCCTTGGCGGACAAAAGAAGAGGTACAAGGACACCCTAAAAGCCTCTCTGAAGAACTGCCGCATAGATCCTGACAGCTGGGAGAGTGTTGCTTCAGACCGCTCTGCCTGGCGCAGTAGAGTCCATGTTGGTGCAGCAGCTTTTGAACAGAGAAGATCGAGTGATGTTGCTGTGAAGCAAGCCACCAGGAAGTCCAGAGCCAGCAGTTCGTCTTCCCCTGGTCAGCCACCTGCATTTCCCTGTCCACACTGCAACAGACTCTTTCGAGCCCGGATTGGTCTCACCAGCCATCTGAGGACCCACAACCAGATGAAATGATGACATCTATGGTCCTCATCGATCCCGATGGACGAACATCATCATCACCCTTGCATGTCACAGATAGAAAGGTCTCATGTAACATGTTTGCAGATGATCCAACGCTGTCTACCGCGGACAGCTCAAGCGAAACTGTAGCAGATGAACTCCAAAAGAGTGTTGATGAAATATATTGCTGGTGTCTTTCAAATCATATGGTTCTCAACCCGTCCGAAAACGAAGTATATGGTGATAAACACAAGGCAAAAACATCAACTACAGCCTTTGTCACTCCCACTCTCACTTGATGCTGGGCCGATAGAAAAGGTGAAA
>JAWQFJ010005750.1:27500-37500 GCA_034096865.1 Theodoxus fluviatilis | reverse complement strand
GTCGTATTCTTCTTCTCTTTCTGTTCTTTCTCTTGGGAATACTGCTCTTCACCAGCCTCCTTCTCCTAGCTCTCCTCTTTCTATTTATTTTTGTCATTTTTTTCTTCTCCCCCATATTTTCCTGTTCCTCCTGCTTCTCCTTCTCCAAGTTGCCGTGACCCTCCCTCTCATCCCCCTCCTCTTCATTGACCGGTTTATTTCGGTCTACAATGCATATTTACAGGTGAAGGTTAATTACAACTTTTGGAAATTGATCAATGTTTTATGTACACAAAGCTTTAAAATAACTAATAGTGAATGTTTCCGTTTTTTCACGTCTTATTTAAAACAATGATTTAGCTCTTTGTATTATGTTGGCACTAGAGTCTGGATACTATCATTCAGCCACGTGTGTGCGTGCTCGCTCGCAAACGCACGCGCGCACACCCACACAACCACAGTTACACACGCATATGAGAGAGAGAGAGAGGGGGGGGAAGGAGGGAGAGAGGAGAGAGAGAAAGAGAGAGAAGAGAGACAAAGACAGAGAAGAGAGACAAAGACAGAGAGAGAGAGGAAGAGAGAGAGAAAGAAAGAGAGAGAGGGAGAGAGAGAGAGAGAGAGAGAGAGAGAGAGAGAGAGAGAGAAAGAGAGAGGAGGGAGAGAGGAGAGAGAGAAAGAGAGAGAGGAAGAGAAAGAAAGAGAGAAAGAGAGAAAGAGAGAGAGGACGAGAAAGAAAACGAGAGAGAGAGAGAGAGAGAGAGAGAGAGAGAGTGATTGTGTCTGTCTCTCTGTGACAGACGCGTTTCCAGTTTCATCCAGTTGTGCTAATGTAACAAAGGTGGGCAGAAAACAAATATATTTGAGAACATCTTTTCGAAAACAACGTTAGCAGCTTTTTTTTTCAATTGTTCGGAATGGAATTCTATAATTTGGTTTCATTTATAGATACACGATTTTTCCTATTTGTTGTTGTCGTACTCGAGAAAGCTGGAAGTTGTTATGTGTTGATCATCTCGTTTATGATTCACAACGTATTAAGCCCAATTCCGTGAGGTAATTATGGTCTAGATTGTGCAGTGTATCAAAGACAAGAATAGAGAAGGTAATTAGGAGGATAGGAGGCGGACTAAAAGTAGGAAAATACAATTGAAGGTATTAAATGGGTTCGGGATGTCATTGATGAAATGGGTCAGGAGAGTTACTCAAGATGAAATTTTACCCCAAATATAACGTTTCCCATCTCTTTCGATCGTTCATCTTGTCAACTGAAGTGGGGCGAACGCAATGCCATGGGCTGACGTCAGGGGCTGACGTCAGGGGCTGACGTCAGGAGCTCCAAAGAAAGCCAAAGAGCGTTGCCTCAATACTTGCTTTTGCAAAACGAACTACTGCTTCCCGCGCAGGGTGACCGTCTTTTTGTCAGGAGCATACATGCTGCCCCCAATCTTAGCTTAGGGGTGCAGTCACTAACAAAAGGAGGTTGCGGCTACGTTTGGGAGGGGGGGGGGGGGGGGGGGGGGACGTATTGTCATTAATCTAGTTTTCAATTTTGTAATATACACCTTTCTTTCTAGAGAAGACAATAGAGTCCACTTCAAAAACTTGAATAACTGGGCAGTTTTGTGTACGTTCCATACAAATGTAGACTACAACTGTAGGATCAACTGATCACTGCTCGCCATCAGCCTTCAAAGACACGTAACAGACATCCCTTAGGTCAGACAAGTCTCAACTAGTGTACTGCCTCAGCAGGGCAAAAAGGTGGTGGCGTGGTGGGGTGGTGGGGTGGTGGGGTGGTCGGCTAGAGACTCTTGACAGGAACGTGGATTCGAGAGACAACGCGGCCATTTTAACCATTTGGGGGGGGGGGGGGGGGGCACAAATCCACTTATTGGGGAGCGGTAGCCATGTCAGCAGAAACCTTCATCGTACTGCTTACGCAAGTTCGTAGTAGCACTACCGGAAAAAGACCCCGAAACATTCCGGTCACGGCTCTCTGATGATGTGATGGAAACGTGGCAGCCTTAACTTTGTGTGATTTTCACAGAAAAACCGTGTTTCAAAAGGTTTGCGTCCATGCGTGACAAATCATGCCTTTTTCAGCGCCGAACATGATCTGTCTCGGGTGCAATTGCAAATGAGCATAGCATTTTGACCTTTTCCAACTGATTCCTTACAGGAACAGAATTTGCTCTGATGCAGTACCACTCTGTGTTTGTGTGTGTGTGTGTGTGTGTGTGTGCGCGCGCGCGCGCGCGCGTACGCGTGCATGCGTGCGTGCATGTAAGTGTGAGTGTTTATGTGTGTGTGCGTGCGCGCATGTGTATGAGTAGTGGGATGGGGGGGTGGTGGTTTGAGAGAGACTGATTGAGAGAGAGAGAGAGAGAGAGAGAGAGAGAGAGAGAGAGAGAGAGAGAGAGAGAGAGAGCAAATAGGTAATGATACTTTGTTTTCAACATGTAACAATCTTTGAAGACGAGGATAATGAAGATAAACTGCTAAACTGCAGTATTCTGATAACGTGGGGGGAAAACCGCAAGATTCGAACACTATATTCGGGGGAATAGAAACAATCAAATCAGTGAATTAGGAAAGAAAAAGGAAATGCAATACAGGGAAGTAAAAAACTCCTTGGAGAAGCTATACCACTCTCTTCTTCGGACTGGATCTCCCTTGCTACCAGCCCCCGTTTCTCCTTCTCTGATGCTTTGGACCATAATTTGGTTCTCTACCCAAAACCCAGTCCCTGACGGCTTGTCTGGTGGTGTCCCATAACGTCTTTCAGCTTCAGGCTCTCCTCCGCTTTTTCTAAGGCCATCTGAGCAGTCCACATTTTCCCTGACCTGAGCGTTGGAACTGTGGAGGGGACAAGCGGGTCATCCGAAGTCCTCAGCATCTCAGTATTGAATTCGTTGTTTTCAACATGTAACAATCTTTGGAGACGAGGACAATGAAGATAAACAGCAGTCTTCTGATAACGTGGGGGAAAAGCGCGAGGTTCGAGCACTCTTATTCGGCGGAATAGAAACCAATCAAATCAGTGAATTAGGAAAGAAAAGGAAATACAATACAGAAGAATACTAGAACGAAAAAACTAAGACAAATATAAACATCATCAAACAAACAATATAAAAACAAACAAACCAATAAACGTTTCTTTCTCTGACTACTCAGCCATCTCGCAAAATGACAAATCCGCATTCACGCTACCAAGTTTGTAGCTTCGTGATTTGAAGTGGGGAAACTACAGTGAGGAAATGGCAAACAGGCTGTCGGCAGGTGTGGCTGTACAGGGGCGCGTTGCTTACGCGAGAAACCTTGCAAG
The DNA here is from genome assembly GCA_034096865.1 of Theodoxus fluviatilis. Taxonomy (NCBI): domain Eukaryota; kingdom Metazoa; phylum Mollusca; class Gastropoda; order Cycloneritida; family Neritidae; genus Theodoxus; species Theodoxus fluviatilis. Next base: position 34,193 of record JAWQFJ010005750.1, on the reverse strand, counting down.
ATCTAGCTAGGAATAGGCCGGTGTCAACATGTGTCAAAATGATGAAAAAACAAATGAAAATGCGGTCAAATGTTTGACACGGGTTGACACCGGCCCACTTTTTGCCAAATAAGTAGGCAAAGCAACGCGCCCCATGTATTGTCCTGCAATGTCAAAACAGGCGCAGCGACTCACATTGTTTTTACACTCGGCAAGGGGCAAACTAGTAGGTAGGTTAGGTTAGATAGGTACGTAAGTGAGTGGATGGGTAGGCAGGATGTTGAGTGGGTTTGTAGGTAGATAGGTAGGTGGGTATGCATCCGTCAGTGTCGCTGGATGTCAGTTTCGTCTCTTCAGCAGCATTTGATGTGCTTTTGCAGTGAAGCAGGTTTTGTGGCCTGTCTTTGTGGGCAATCCATTGATCCCGAAATCACTGAAACTAGTTAGAGTAAGAGCAACCCAGGTCAGGATCTCTCTTCGTAGGAAACAAGAGGGAAGGTTGAAGAAGCTCTTTTCAGAACGATTTTGATTTTTGGCCCGTCATAGACGCTGAACCAACACTCACATATTTATACAGAGGGGAAGGTGCGTCAGAGATGTCCCCCTTATATATGCACATTCATACTCATTCACAAACACACAGGATTTCAACACATAGTAATGATACAAGGTAGCCGCCGATAGAGAAATAGCAAGAACTAATTTAGACTTTTTCCCATCCCAGAGATTGAACCATCGCACTGCGCCTCGCACATTATCAAACGCTAAAGCTCGCTCGCCTGAATTCGCCTGTCAAAAGACGTGGTTCAATACACTAATGCAGGAGGACACAGGTACAAAGGCGCCTACACACGTACCGGTTGTCCACCGATTTTGCTGCTGATCCGGTCAAGAATCGGAACGGTTGACTCATTTGCATACAATCCGGCCCGATTCTTGTCAGTAGGGCAGGCTCTATTCCCCGACCCGGTCCAGACTGATTCCTATGATGGGCGATGCGAGAGCATCTGTCTGCGGCTCGACTGTTCGTAATTAGGCGCGAGAACGAGACTACGCTTCGCAAAGAAAACGCTGTATTTGGGGATACTAGAAACCCATCCAAGAAAATTTAAGCCATGAACAGCATTAATTTATTAAAGATGTATGTTGAATGCATCAATAGGTCGTGAAAGCTCCTACATTTTAAAATTGGAAATGCAGGTCAATGCACCTTCACGCCGGCACGACTCCACTGCTTATCGTTGCGTGTGGCTGTCAACCCAATTTTTACACGCATGGTCAGACCGGATCGGGAGCAAAATCGGCTTGAAAAACGGTACGTGTGTAGGCGCCTTAACTCTACCGACCTCGGCACTTCCCTCTCCACCGATCTACGTAGTAAACATGACGGAAGGTTGAACTAACTCCTTTGAGAAGGTTTTTTTTTAGGGGGAGGGGGGGGGGGGGGGGGGGGGGGGGGCACACGTCATAGACATTGAACCAGCACTCAAACAGGGAGAGAGAGAGAGAGAGAGAGAGAGAGAGAGAGAGAGAGAGAGAGAGAGAGAGAGAGAGAGCGTGTATGTTTGTAAGGCTGTGTGCATGTGCATGCGCACACGCATATGTATCTGTGTTCATGCGAGTGTGTTGTGCGTGCATGCGTATGTGTGTGTGTGCGCGCGCGCGTGTGTGTATGTGCGTGTGTGCATGTGTATGAGCTTGAGTGTGTGCGTCAAAGCGTGATTGTGTGTGTATAGGACATTCTCACTTCTGAAACGGAAATTCAGCCCGAGTTTTGTCCCTTTGCTTCCACTAGTTCCGGTAGACTGGTAAAAATAGAAGCTAATGGGATGATCGCTAGATCGTGGCAAAAGGATGACATTAAAGCATGCAAAAAGATTAATTAGATTAAAAACTAATCGAAAATAGTCATATTAGACATTTTTAACGTATACTTTCTGCACAAAACCCACAGAAGATAAGTAAACAAACCTCACCGTACGTACTTAGCTGGCTAGCAGACGCACGCAATCGAACCATAGTCACTACGCCAGCAGACGATCGAGCTAGTGTGATATAATGTTTCATGTAAAGCTCGAATGAGTAGCAGCAGATAACTGTTTAGTTCTGGCTTGAATTGACAATTTCGTTTCCCTGGTCTGGCGAGGACCGAAAATTCACTATCATCGAGTCGATCAACTTGCGCGCACTCGGCGTAATGTATAACTTCACGTAGTTCGGCTTGTGGAGATGATATTAACCGTAGATTTTAGTTGTGCGGGGTAGACCACCCGCCAAAAATTTTGAATAGTGCTTTTGATATCAATGTTTAGTAATTATTGTCGGATCAGATAGCGAAACGATCACAAGCAACTTAAACGAGCTTGGGAGCAGCGCTTACGTTTGATTCGGCAGCTGCAGTCGAACTCGATCGGTCAATCGATGTCTGACATTACACTTTGATATTTTTTTCAATAACTTCATGAAGTTGCAGTAGTTGCTTGTTTGCTGGAATGCCATGTAGCTTGACAACTTTTCCATCAATAAATTTGCCACGATGGTTATGGCAAATGACACAGTACTGTTTTCCACCCTCACACACTTGCAGCGATCTATAGTATTCACACATTTCAGTGCAGATGAAATGTTCGAGAATGCAACCGGCAGCTGCAGTCGAACTCGATCGGTCAATCGATGTCTGACATCACACTTTGAGATTTCAATAACTTCATGAAGTTGCAGTAGTTGCTTGTTTGCTGCAATACCATGTCGGATCAGATAGTGAAACGATCACTCGTGCATTGTTTTGTTTGCGTTGTAAAGTTTGAGTACTAGTACGAGGATGAGAATGCGCCACACACCCAGGGAGTGGCCTTCATACTTTCCAAGGCTGCCCAGGGAGCTCTCATCGGATGGGAAGCACACGGCCCAAGACTCATCACTGCCTCCTTCAGGACAAAGAAGAAGAAGATCAACATGAACATCATTCAGTGTTATGCCCCTACAAATGGCAGTGAAGACCAAGCAAAAGAAGATTTTTACAACAGGCTACAGACCATCATCCAAGGGTTTCCAGGAAGAGACATCACCATGGTAATCGGAGACCTCAACGCCAAGGTGGGGCATGACAACACGGGCTACGAGGAGATCATGGGGCGAGAGGGTCTGGGGGAGATGAATGACAATGGAGAGAGGTTTGCAGACCTGTGCGCCGCAAACAACCTTGTCATCGGTGGAAGCGTCTTTCCCCACAGACGGATACACAAAGTCACCTGGATGTCACCAGACCTCTCCACCGGAAACCAGATCGACCACATGTGTATCGCCAAGAAGTTCACGAGGTCCCTGCAAGACGTACGTGTGAAGAGAGGCGCTGATGTTGCTTCGGACCACCATCTCTTTGTCGCCCGCGTCAAACTGAAACTGAAGAGGAACTGGACAGGAGAGAAGAACCAGCGACATAAGTACAGCATCACACTTCTCAAGGATACGTCCAAACTGCAAGAGTTCAAGCTGTCACTCATGAACAAATTCCAAGTTCTGCAGGAACTGATGGAGGAAGAAGAGGAAGAAACAATAGACAAGGAATGGAAGACAGTGGAAGAGGCAATGAGGTCGGCTTGCCAGGAAGTCTTGGGCCCACAGAAGCATAACCACAAGAAGTGGATTTCAACACACTCCCTGAAGAAAATAGAACAGAGAAAGGAGAAGAAAGTGGCCGGACACGAGCAGAGAAAGCCAAAGCACAAGAAGGGTACACACAGGCCAACAAGAACGTGAAGAAGAGCATCAAAACCGACAAAAAGAACTATGTAGACACTCTAGCGACAGAAGCGGAGGAAGCAGCCAGAAACGGAAACATGAAAGAACTGTATGCCACCACCAAGAAGCTATCTGGCAAATTTAGCAAACCTGAAAGGCCAGTGAAAGACAAGGATGGAAAACAGATTAACGACCAAGAGGGACAGAAGCGAAGATGGGTGGAACATTTTGAAGAACTACTCAACAGACCTGCCCCACACGATCCACCTGACATCCAACCAGCGGATAGAGACCTGCCGATAGATTGCGGTGCACCTACAAAGGAAGAGATCCGCAGAGCCATCAAGAAGCTGAAAAGCGGCAAGGCAGCCGGACCTGATGGAATCCCAGCAGAGGCACTGAAGGCAGATGTGGAAACAACTGTGGAGATGCTCCACCCCCTCTTCAAGAAGATCTGGGAAGAAGAACAAGTCCCCACAGAATGGAAGGAAGGCTACCTCATCAAGCTCCCAAAGAAAGGCAACCTGAGCTCCTGCTCCAACTACAGAGGGATTACCCTATTATCCATCCCAGGAAAGGTTTTCAACAGGATCCTGCTAGACCGGATGAAAGACGTTGTATGACGGGCAGCTGCGAGATCAGCAGGCTGGTTTCCGCAAAGATCGCTCCTGTACAGACCAGATCGCAACACTACGTATCATCCTGGAGCAGTCTCTTGAGTGGAACTCACCCCTGTACGTCAATTTTATTGACTACGAGAAGGCTTTTGACAGCGTGGACAGGGCATCACTTTGGAGGCTGCTAAGACAATACGGGGTCCCCGAGAAAATCACCAGCATCATCAGAAACTCTTACGAGGGACTTTCATGCCGAGTAGTCCATGGAGGTCAACTCACAGAGGCATTCCAGGTACAGACAGGAGTGAGACAAGGCTGTTTGTTGTCGCCGTTTTTGTTCCTGCTGGCCATCGACTGGGTCATGAAAACATCCACAGCAGGAAAGCGAAACGGCATCCAGTGGACGCTGTGGTCACAACTTGATGACCTCGATTTTGCGGATGACCTGGCCCTTCTCTCCCACACCCAGCAGCAGATGCAGGAAATGACCAGCATTGTGGCAGACAACTCTACTCACCTGGGCCTCAACATCCACAAAGGGAAGAGCAAGCTCCTGAAAGTCAACTCTACCAACACATCGCCCATCACACTGAATGGCGAAGCGCTAGAAGAAGTGGACGACTTCACCTACCTTGGCAGCATTGTCAACAAGCAAGGTGGAACCGACGCAGATGTGAAGGCAAGAATTGGAAAAGCCAGGACAGCCTTCCTCCAACTGAAAAACATTTGGAGTTCAAGAGACCTGTCCATCAAAACAAAGATCAGGATTTTCAACACCAATGTTAAGTCTGTTCTGCTCTACGGCGCCGAAACATGGAGGACCACTGTAACCACCAACAAGAAGATCCAGACATTCATCAACTCATGTCTGCGCCGCATTCTACAGATACGATGGCCTGAAAAGATCAGCAACGAGGAGCTCTGGCAACGCACAAACCAACAATCAGCAGACCAAGAGATCATTCAAAGGCGCTGGAGATGGTTAGGGCACACATTACGCAAACCGGTCTCAAACACCACCAGACAGTCCCTTTCATGGAACCCACAAGGGAAGAGAAAGAGAGGTAGACCTCGCAACAGTTGGCGCCGAGACCTGGACGCCGATGTCAAGAGAACAGGCCACTCCTGGGGACAGTTGGAGAAGATTGCTCAGGACCGGGATGGCTGGAGAACCCTTGTTTGCGGCCTATGCCCCAGGAGGGGTCAAAGGCGTAAGTAAGTAAGTGTAAGTGTAAAAATGGTCAGTTATTAATATAATCGGTGATGTTAGTTGTAATGAAACTTTTGTGTGTTTTAATGCCAATGTCTTGTCATCATCGACCCGATCTTACAAGTTAGGCCTATACATTACGCCGTGCGGGCAAGTTGATCACTCATTCACTCGATGATAGTGAATTTTCGGTCCTCGCCAGACCAGGGAAACGAAATTATCAATTCAAGCCAGAACTAAACAGTTATCTGCTGCTACTCATTCGAGCTTTACATGACACAGTACTGTTTTCCACCCCCACATACATGTACTTTGAGCGATTTAGCAAATATCTAGTATTCAGTGCAGACGATTCGAGAATCGACCGGAACTAGGTTGTTCTACCTAACGCGTTGTTTTTCGACAGAGAGCGCCGAGGATTTCTCCTGCAGGGTACGTTAATGAGAATGTCCTATGCGTGTGGGTGCACGTACGTGCTTGCATACATGTATGCGTATGTGTGTATTCATGCGCATATGCTTGCTTGGGTGTAAAGGTAAAGGCATATTTTATACAGCGACTTATTACCTATATATGTGTCTCATGTTTTATACAGCGACTTATAACCTATATATGGGTATCAAAACCGCGTTATTCTCTACCTCCTCATCACTGGGTCGCATTCGCGAGTGTGTGTGCATGTATTTGCGTGTTTTTTAGTTTGCTTGAGTGTGAGTGTCTGCGTTTGCGCGCACGCGCGCGCGTTCGTGCGTATGTGTATAGGTGTGTATGTGTGTGTGTGTGTGCATGTGCATGTGTGTTTCTCCGTGTTTGTGCACCCGCGCGAGTGTATATCTGTGCGTATGAGGGTATGCATGTTTGTATATATTCAAGTGGTATGGAAATGTGTTCGCGCGTATGTGTATGCTTGAATGCGCAGTAGGCGCTGAAACGTTGTCCTTCAACGAGAATGGTTGTGAATAATGCAGCACTTGAAGATGACCAAACTGCAATGGCATCATAACCTTGAGCTCAGAAGACTTTGATCCAGCGTTTCGAGAGAGCGCTTGCCAAATTCTGAGCAAAAATCATTGCTGCAAATCAAGTTCTCAAACGTTTTAAAATTAAACCTCTTCTTCAAATGTACCCTCTCTCTTTTTTTTTTGC
>JAWQFJ010005750.1:15000-22500 GCA_034096865.1 Theodoxus fluviatilis | reverse complement strand
ATGGCATGACATGTCTCGATGAACACCTACTGTAAACTAATATCATGTAAAGACGGCACGAATCATCCCATGAGTACGTAGTGAGACTATATGAAAATTATGTTCATGATTCATAATCACACCGCATGCAACATGCATTGAATTGCCATATGAGTCCTACCTCGAGAACAATTGGACACGGATTTCAGCGTAAAATTACAACAATCTACATGCTTATTTCACAGGATTCTGGCAACAAATGAATTACGGTTTGATCTCAACCTCTGGCAATGCAACCAATTAACCTTGTTCATTATATATAATCTCATGGCTGAAACTTTTATCTTGCTTTGGGAAGTTTCCGTTGTACATTGCCAATAGCTACTGCCATTGAAATGTAGCTTTAATGTTCCATATCTTGGATGAATGAAGTGCATGCAATGTAATGTAATGTAATGTAATGTAATGTAATGTAATGTAATGTAATGTAATGTAATGTAATGTCGTGTCGTGTAGTGCCGAGGTTGGGTTAGGTTAGGTTAGGTTAGGTTAGGTTAGGTTAGGCTAGGTTAGGTTATGTTATGTTATGTTAAGTAACGTTACGTTATGTTATGTTATGTTGCTATGTCATGTCATGCTATGATATGATGTTACGTTATGTTATGTTACGTTACATTTTGTTATATTGTTATGTCACGTCATGTCATGTTATGTTTATTTTATCCCCAATGCTCAGAGGCATGGCGATATGGGAATTCCAGGTAAAGAAAACAGTAGGGGAAGGCGACAGAAGTGAGCACTTGTTACGATCATGGGCACTAAACTCCCTCAAGAACACCAGTCTGTCCAGGGGAAGGCGACAGAAGTGAGCACTTGTTACGATCATGGGCACTACACTCCCTCAAGAACACCAGTCTGTCCAGGGGAAGGCGACAGAAGTGAGCACTTGTTACGATCATGGGCACTACACTCCCTCAAGAACACCAGTCTGTCCAGGGGAAGGCGACAGAAGTGAGCACTTGTTACGATCATGGGCACTGAACTCCCTCAAGAACACCAGTCTGTCCAGGGGAAGGCGACAGAAGTGAGCACTTGTTACGATCATGGGCACTAAACTCCCTCAAGAACACCAGTCTGTCCAGGGGAAGGCGACAGAAGTGAGCACTTGTTACGATCATGGGCACTAAACTCCCTCAAGAACACCAGTCTGTCCACACTGAAAAAAAGACCAGACGACCCCGTACTCATGGTCACATTTATACGTATGATCGGCCAAGTCTAATTCAGCTAAATCGATTTTGAGCTGTTTTAAGAAATAGGTATATGTCAAATTCAGATATTTGTCAATTACATTGATACAAGAAGAAAGTTAAAAGAAACAGAGAAAGAAGGTAATGCCCACTTTAAGTAGGGTACTTATGTAATCATTCAGAAAAAACGGACACTTAAGTGTTTTATTTTGATAAAACAAATTCCCTATTCTTTATACAAACTGAATTTGTTTTGTTTTTTCATACCAAGGGTCTTCTGCCTGCCCAGGTGGGAAAGGAAATACGATCTGATAAAGACTTTTCCCATGGTATGAAACAGGAGAGTTTTGCAAGGAAAAAAAATTCAAAGAGCGAATTTGCAAAAACATTGACCTAAATATGTTTAAAATTAACACATAATCCTTTGAGGTTTGTTTATAGTGATTTACCATTAAATACAGAATGTCGCTGCTTCAAGAAATTAAGTAATAGGAACACATTTAAGAAATTAGTCAAAACGCTCCTGTTTGACCTCCATCCTCTGTCTGCCTGAAGTCACGTTTTGTCTTGGGCGAGGCAAGGTTCATTTCGTCGTAGGGAGTCACACTGAGCGACAGATATACTGTTTTTCATTGCACTTGTATATGGCAACATTTTGATGAAAAAGAGAAGAACAAGAACAATATGCAGGACAAATGAAACAAACAGGAATAGCACAAACACAGATTACCTCATCGCAGCCTACGAATCGCAGGGGAAATGTCTCACAACGAATAAAATTTTCCCACGATGAGATTGACCCGACTGAAAATCCTCGTGGGGGCCAATGAAAATGCGAACTTTTCCGCCGAAGAATAATCAGTAAATAGGCGTCGCATCCCAAAGACTGATTAGAGCCCTGGACAAGGATGGTCTTGGGAAAGTTACTTTCAAAATTTTCCTCTTCCAGTTAAAGGTCCTACCGTCTGAAATAAAGTCTCGCAACAACTACAAGGCCATTGTACTTCGACTATTAAAAAGTTAGTAGACTGAAATCGTTTTTGAAAAAGCTATAATAATTCGATATAATAGTTAACGTTATTGTCCACAATGATCTTGGAAATAATTTTGCCACGTGTCCATGTTAACACGCCTGCCAGGTGTGTTCATTTGAAGTGAAAGACAACAACACAAATCTCACTTTCATGCCCAAAGAGACCCTCACTGCAGACATCATTTCGTCCTTTGTATTTTAAAACTTCTACAGCTTTTTACCCATACACTTAGTCACTTGAACACTACCAAGTAAGTGTGCTGTTCGTAGCTTTACGTAACGGGGCACTTGTGTAAGCCTCCCCCGCTCTATCAATGTCCCAGCAGAGAAGTACCAGGACTGCCCATCAGAGGAAGACTCCAGAGAAACTCAATGAACACTGGCGCAATCCCTCAGGCTCATGATAGGATCTGGCGGACCTGAGCGGGCTCGAAGATGTCGGCTGATGTTTGGGTCCTCAACAATGAATGGCCTAGTGAGCCAGAGTAGGGCAGCTCCAAGAAGAATGCGGAACGGAGGTCAATGCACTCTCCCATTCAGACGTCTGCTGCCCTCGCACCAGCCACGAGCTGCAATCTCCAGGGGCTCTGCTAACCGATTACGGTAGCTGAAGTGAATGGGTTTTGATAGTTAAGTATCATCCCTCGAGACTATCAAGACTACGCCGTTAGAGAGAGCCCCACTTTTGAACGTTGTAGTGACCCAAGGACGATGTAATGGATGTACACTCCTCTACTACTTTATAATCGTTCCATGCAAAGGGATGGCGGTGGGATGGGTCGGGGGTTTGCGATGTTGGGGTGGTGGGGGTGGGGGGGTGGGGTGGGGAGGAGACGTTTTGACTTGAAAAAAGGCTGACCTACTTAAAGTAATGAACATGATGCCGATCAAACAGGACGTAGATTCGCACGTGCCCCACTACTGTGAATTGGAGAGGAGGAGACAGAATATGAATGAATTGATATGTCAAGATGAGCTCGCAGCCCAGCCATTCAAAGAACTTTCATTCATGTTTTTTAACTTTGTTTTACTGGCCTGGGGCATGATAAAATTAAGCGAATGGTTTCGCTTCCTTCTCCATCTCTGCTGGACGTGATGCGGTGATAAAATGAGGAACAGAAATTGCAGAGCAGATATCAAGTTCAGTCCCACGGCTATGTAGAGGCTTCAACAGGACGGTGGTCCTTCGATTTCGATAGTGATGTCAGTGGCGGCAAACCTGGACTACAGCTCGCACGCATATGTGCAAAGCCTGTGGCATCCAGAGCAGATAACGGCTGCATCCAAATCAATGGACGCTACAATGCGCCATTTCCGCTAACGTCTTGTATGTATGTATGTATGTCTGTATGTCTGTATGTCTGTATGTCTGTATGTCTGTCTGTCTGTATGTCTGTATGTCTGTATGTCTGTATGTATGTATGTATGTATGTATGTATGTATGTATGTATGTATGTATGTATGTATGTATGTATGTATGTATGTATGTATGTATGTATGTATGTATGTATGTATGTATGTATGTATGTATGTATGTCTGTATGTATGTATGTATGTATGTATGTATGTATGTATGTATGTATGTATGTATGTATGTATGTATGTATGTATGTATGTATGTATGTATGTATGTATGTATGTATGTATGTATGTATGTATGTATGTATGTATGTATGTATGTATGTATGTATGTATGTATGTATGTATGTATGTATGTATGTATGTATGTATGTATGTATGTATGTAAACACTGTACACCCAAACAGAAACATGTGTACTCACTGGAAATGGCTCCTTTTGTACTTACTATTAAAAAGGGCTCCTAATGTGCCAAATCTTGTTTGCAACTTCCCCAGCTTGTGTTACTTGATGAGTAAGTTTGTATGAATTAATGCTGCTTCCAGGATCACATGTCAATGCCCATTAACTATTCTAAGTGTTTTTACCATCAAGGTAATGATAATTTTCTAACTGTCTGTAAAGTCAATGTAACAAACTGATGGTAAACACTGTACAGGTGACTAACAGGCCTACAAATGTAAACTTCTGTTTGGAAAAAATAATATATTGTGATAAAGATTTTGCAAATGACAAAGGCATATCATATGTTGTAGCCAAACAGAGATATGTGTTAAGCCCATATGATCAGCCGCTACTACTCTTTATTCCAAATTAGGTCTATGCTCTGTACAGTTACTCAATGGCTGAGAGTTTGTGTATTAATTTGTTCATGTGTGCAGATGTTGTACAATTTTCATGAATAAAGTCTTTTAAATATGTATGTATGTATGTACGTACGTACGTACGTGCGTGCGTGCGTGCGTGCGTGCGTGCGTGCGTGCGTGCGTGCGTGCGTGCGTGCGTGCGTGCGTGCGTGCGTGCGTGCGTGCGTGCGTGCGTGCGTGCGTGCGTGCGTGCGTGCGTGCGTGCGTGCGTGCGTGCGTGCGTGCGTGCGTGCGTGCGTGCGTGCGTGCGTGCGTGTGTGTGTGTGTGTGTGTGTGTGTGTGTGTGTATGTGTGTATGTGTGTATGTGTGTATGTGTGTATGTGTGTATGTGTGTATGTATGTATGTATGGATGTATGTATGTATGTATGTATGTATGTATGTATGTATGTATGTATGTATGTATGTATGTATGTATGTATGTATGTATGTATGTATGTATGTATGTATGTATGTACGTATGTACGTATGTATGTATGTATGTATGTATGTATGTATGTATGTATGCATGCATGCATGCATGCATGCATGCATGCATGCATGTATGTATGTATGTATGTATGTATGTATGTATGTATGTATGTATGTATGTATGTATGTATGTATGTATGTATGTATGTATGTATGTATGTGAAGTATTTGAAAACCAACATGTCTCGATGGACGGGTTGTCAGTGGTGGGACCTTGCAAGCCAGATTTGTGTATCTTAGATCATCTTAATTCAACAGCCTTCATCATCAAAATGGTCTGCCCGTTTGACACATTCATCGAAAGATGCTACCAACATAAATTTGAAACGTACACGCCTCTCTGTCTTTCGCTTAATGATGCTGGCTTTTCCACGAAAATAGTAGTCCTGGTGATTGGGTCCCTTGGTACTATACATCGCAGATTTGTTAAAGGCCTCATGTTGTTGGGCCTAACAAAACGCTTAAGCAGGAATCTAGCTAAGTACCTCAGTCTGTCAGTCATGATAGGGTCGAGGAGAGCTTGGGCCAGAATAAATTTCTTAATGTAAAGGGAACTTAGATAGATGAACTTTTGTATGGGCTGACTTGTGAAGTTTTACTAAATCATCGTTGAAGAGACGAATCTGTCCAGACGGGTGCTTCAGTTAGACTAGTGTTCCTTCACATAGCTGTGATTTTAGCAGCCATGTATGATCTTTGTACATTTTCTGCAATAAAATGATTTGATATGTATGTATGTATGTATGTATGTATGTATGTATGTATGTATGTATGTATGTATGTATGTATGTATGTATGTATGTATGTATGTATGTATGTATGTATGTATGTATGTATGTATGTATGTATGTATGTATGTATGTATGTATGTATGTATGTATGTATGTATGTATGTCAGTAATTTATAGAGGGCCTGAATTCAGCACTTCTGCTGCTCTTCGGCGCTTTACACAACAGCATATTGTCGTTCAGTCTTGGAAAAGGAAGGTCTTTATTCTTTTGAAGCTGGACAGAGATGGGGCAGTTCTGAGTGCTTCCGGGAGAGAGTTCCACAGCCTCGGGGCGGTAGCAACAAAAGCTCTGTTTCTCCATTTTTTGGACTTCACTTGGGCACATCTGAGGAGAACACTATGGGTCGATCTGAGATCGCGGACTGGTTTATACAGACTGACCAGGCCATATAGGTACGATGGCATATTTTTCTCTTTGAGACATTTGTAGACGAGTGTGCAGATCTTGAAGACAACTCGCTTATAGACATGTAGCCAGTGCACATCTTTGAGTATTGGGCCGATGTGTTCCGTCTTCGTCACTCTTTTCACCATTCTGGCGGCACAGTTCTGTATGCGTTGAAGCTTGCAGAGTGTCTTTTTGGGGAGGCCCTGTAGTACAGAATTGCAGTAATCCAATCTGCCAATAATCAGTGCATGAACCACTTTCTTTGTGGCTTCCTCTGATAAAAACTTTAGAATTTGGCCCACTCTATGGAGATGATAGATGCAGGACCGGCAGACTGAAGTGACATGGTCGGTGAGCTCTAGCTATCTATCAAAGACAACACCAAGATTACGGAACGATTCCGAAGGCGTGTTGACGGCGTCACCCAATCTGACTTGGACAGGTAGCATTCGAGCCAGCATATGGTGGGAACCGATAACAATGACCTCAGTCTTGTCTTCATTGAGCTTCAAGAAATTGTTTTTCATCCAAAGTTTTACCTCCCGCAGGCAACTTTCCAGTCGCAGTACATCACCGGAGGCTTTACCAGGTTCTGTAGTGATGTAGACCTGGGTGTCATCGGCAAACATATGAGCATTTACTCCATGTTTCTTGAATATATTGTTGTCGAGGACAAGCAAACGTTTATTTTCACAACTTTTTACTCCTTCAATTGCTGCCTTAAAGGAACTGTGGCAGTTGACCGGTCTTGATATCGCATGCCTTCAAATACGTTTTTACGAAGTCTTTGTAGCGCTTTAGGGGTCCTCCAGCCTTTCGCTTTCGACAAGGCCAGAATAGAAACGTGTTTTTGGCAACGTCACGTTCTTCTCACCCTATACCAAGGACGGAAGATAACATAAAATGACAGACATCAACATTGCAGAAGCTGCTTTTACCAGAAGAAAAGTTATGCAAACATTACTGAATGAATTTAAGCAAGGGCTGTATCTGTGTGCACGCGTATGTGCTATACTGAGGGATACCGCCCTATTCATGGAAAGATTGATAAAACCAATGTTCTGATTAAAGATTCACACTCTGAGTCAGTTTTTGGAATTGGAAGACGACGAACAACTTTCAATAACCATTCCAGATTGGTCATGAAATGTGCGTGGGTGTTCCCCTGTAGTGTTTTCCTGAAGAGCTATTAAAATCGGAAACGTTCTTTTCCTTCCCGCGACAACTATTTATGGGGCCTCGTTTCAACGACAATCCCAAGCTCGAAGGTTCTTTTTAGCAATACCATATGATAACGCCCATTTATACGCAGTGGATGAGCTCTCTTATCTTCATGGAAAATGAACAAAAACAAAAACCAAGCT
>JAWQFJ010005750.1:7500-12500 GCA_034096865.1 Theodoxus fluviatilis | reverse complement strand
TTGTATGGGTAGGATATAGAAAGTGTTTTCCTTTTTGCTTTTTCATCCCCCCGGCAATATCCAATAAGAGAGGGTAACCTCATCATTTGCCAAAGTGATAAAAACCTGGGCTTGAAAAAATTTAAATAAAGTGGAGAAATGACTCAGGAGACACAAAAAGCGGTACCCGACCAGGACCGAAACGCTGAAACTGTGCGACCTCGCAAAAATATACACAAAAAGGAAATGTGTCATTACTCCTTTGTAGCATTTGGGGAATTCCATAGTTTGAAAAACAGCAAGATTTGTTGCAGACATCTTCATGAAGTGAAATTCACCAAGATCTCTACCGTCCCAGTGACAAGATCACGGCACTCTGCCTCACACGTCTTCAAACCCTATTTACCTACTTACAGGAACTTCCCTTCCCCTCAATCTTGTATATATTTAAACCCATAGATCTGACTCTTGGACTTGTCTCTGTACAATTGTTCATGTATCCCGCACCACGAAATAAGTCGCATGGTGCCTGAAGCAATTTTGGTTGGTGTTTTACGGCCTATCAGCCTTTGTAGGCTATGTTAGGCTATGTAAGGCCATTAACCCCAAACTCTTTAGAACAACTTGGAGTAAGCGCTAATCAAGTCACGGTGTCCCTAGTTATTCGCCTCTTACGAATCGCGTAGGGAGACGCGGTGGGTCAATTCGTATCCCGAACCCACAGGGTTCTGAAACAAACTCAAGCTCAAACCCATTTAAGTGGGTTCTGGACCTGGCCGTCGATCTTCACATAAAACTTATATGCACGTCGTTTTTATCATGGATCAATAGTGATTAAATGTGTTTACTTAATGTGTAGATGTTTGGTTCTGTTACAAATTTCCTGAAAAACCTGCTGCACTGCATACTTGTGTAGAGAAAATTCACACCCACAACCCAACTTCCTTCCTTCCTTCTCATCTTCCCTCCTAACCACACCCTCACCCATCCCCAACCCTCTTCTCCTTCCTCCTCCTTCCTTCTCTTTTTTATCTTCCCACAACACAAATTGTTAGACGAAGAACAAATGAATGATTCGATGATGATAATGATGATGATGATGATGATGATGATGATGATGATGATGATGATGACGATGACGATGATGATGATGATGATGATGATGATGATGATGATGATGATGATGGTGATGATGATGATGATGATGATGATGACGATGATGATGATGACCTCTATATATCTGATATGTACCTTTGATTTGTTTTCTAAATAGAATAAAATAAACAAGAGAACTTATATGTTACCATTTTCTTTAAGAGTACAAGACGTTTATAAAATGGAATTGAAATATATTTTAAAGAACGTGGTGCCTTGTTAGTTATGAACAATGACCGACAGTGTCCGACTGAGCACTTACGGTTCATTTTTTTCCCCCTTCAAAATATTGATTTCCAAGAATTCATTGTTTATTTGCGTAATACTTTACGACAAATCATCTGATTCTGCAACAGTTTTCACCATCATAATTATTATAAGAATATCATAAAAGTCTTCGAAAGAATTTTAAAATGCTAAACGACATACACTCGACGGACGGCATGTTGCGATTCAGTCGGGGTCACACATCACAAAATGAAGTTGAGGCCCAGGTCGCGATGAGGAAACGTGCAATCGTACAGATCCACCCTCAGGGAATCATTTTCAACAAACAGGGCTGACTGATTTCCGAGGTGCTGCAGACACGGCACTCCCAGACTCTGTACTTTCACTTTGGAAATCCGACCTTGGCTTGCGTGCAGCCCAGCCCCCTATCTTGTCTCGTCCAATGGAAGGATCTGAGGAGGATGCTCATGGCTCGAGCAAAAGGACTACTGAAGAGAGCCGAGTGATCGAACGCCGTGGAAGGTGGCGAGACTGTGAGCAGTGCGGGGGAGGAGAGCAGGGTGAACCTGATTCCAGACCGTGTACAGCACGTTTTCCGCCATTCTCCGCGTCGCTGGCGAAGTTGACTTCAAGAAGGAGCAGAGGTCACTTTGAGTACATATTTCGGCCCTCACGCCCTTGACCACCTCATTAATACGGTTTGGTAACATTCTGTTTTCGACGTTGAAAAGTACGACCATTGCAAAACACGCAAGAAACTTACTCAGTGAAGAAGAACATGGGGAAACAGGAAAGTCGAGGCTGTAGAAAATGAATTGAGAAATGTAGGAAGAAAAAGTGGGCCAAGTAAAGTGACAAAATAAGATAAATTAAGGAGAGACTAAGACAAATGGAGAAAATGCATAACAAGATAACACGTGGCAATGACAAATTCCTAAGAGCGGAGAGGTAAAGAGAACAAAACCCTAGCGTGGTCTTAGATGAAAACAAATGCCATGGGAAGTTATCTTTCATTACGGAGATAGATGGATGGTGATGGTGGACACTGCAGAGTGGACATATAGATGAATCGAACGAACCCAAAAGAAGAGAGGAAAGAAAAGACGTAGAAAAAAGGGAGAAATGAGGAGAGATTGTGTGGGAGGACTACACACACAAATATTTACAAAAAGGCACTAACGATATTGAAATAACTTTTTTCTGAGAAAGCGAGATAAAAAACCCCAAGTGAAAGACATCGATAAAAGTCCCATGCAAAAGGAGGACGAGGAGGAGAAGGGGAAGGCTGAAGAGGAGAAAGAGAAGGAAGAGGAAGAAGGGGAGGAAGAGGAGGACGAGGATGAGAAGAAGAAGGAGGAGGAGGTGGCGGTGGTGGTGGTGGAGGAGGAGGAGGAGTAGGAGGAGGAGTAGGAGGAAGAAGAGGAGGAAGAGGAGGAGGAGGAGGTGGAGGTGGAGGAGGAGGAGGAGGAGGAGGAGGAGGAGGAGGAGGAGGAGGAGGAGGAGGAGGAGGACGAGGAGGAGGAGGACGAGGAGGACGAGGAGGAGGACGAGGAGGAGGAGGAGGAGGAGGACCTGGAGGAGGAAGAGGAGGAGGAGGAGGAGGAGGAGGAGGAGGAGGAGGAGGGGGAGGAGGGGAGGGGGAGGGGAGGGGGAGGGGAGAGGGAGGAGGAGGAGGAGGAGGAGGAGGAGGGGAAGGGGGAGGAGGAGGAGGAGGAGGAGGAGGAGGAGGAGGAGGAGGAGGAGCAAGAAGAGGAGGAGCAAGAAGAGGAGGAGCAAGAAGAGGAGGAGGAGGAGGAGGAGGAGGAGCAAGAAGAGGAGGAGCAAGAAGAGAAGGAGCAAGAAGAGGAGGAGGAGGAGGAACAAGAAGAGGAGGAGGAGGAGCAAGAAGAAGAGGAGGAGGAGCAAGAAGAAGAGGAGGAGGAGGAGGAGGAAGGAGGAGGAGGAGGAGGAGCAAGAAGAAGAGGAGGAGGAGGAGGAGGAGGAGGAAGAGGAAGAGGAGGAGGAGGAGGAGGAGGAGGAGGAGGAGGAGGAGGAGGAGGAGGAGGAGGAGAAGGAACAAGAAGAAGAAAGGAGGAGGAGCAAGAAGAGGAGGAGAAGGAGGAGGAGGAGGAGGAGCAAGAAGAGGAGGAGGAGCAAGAAGAGGAGGAGGAGGAGGAGGAGGAGGAGAAGGAAGAGGAGGAGGAGGAGGAGGAGGAGGAGGAGGAGGAGGAGGAGGAGGAGGAGGAGGAGGAGGAGGAGGAGGAGGAGGAGGAGGTTTAGAGTAGGAAGTTTTGAGGAGGAAGTTTAGAGGACGATGTTTAGAGGAGGAGGTTTGGAGGAGTAGATTTAGTAGAGAAAACAACGCGGACGTAGACGAAAAGGATAAAGAGAGGGACTAAGACTTGAAGAACAAATTCGAGGACTTCGAGGACAGTGACGTTAAAAGGATGAAGACAAGAAGGAGGTCAAGAAGGACGTGAACAAAGAAAACAAGTAGGTCGAGAAGAACAAGAAAAGAAGAGGACGACAAGTACGACGATGACGAAAGAGGATGAGGACAAAAAGTAGTAGCAGGAACCTGAGAAAGAGAAAGGAAACATAAATGAATGAATGAACGAATGAATGAAGACCAGAAGGGAGGAAGGAATTTCAGCGAACTATCAGCCGTTGTAGGCTAGGTAAAGCCAATGATCACGAAATTCACCGGAGTCGATTAGACTACGAGTGGAGTTTCGACGTTCCTAGTAAATCGCCTTCTACGAAACGCGTAGGGAGACGTTGTTAACCCCATCCTCCAAGAGGAGAGGGATGAGTTGCGACAGGAACGGCGAAAGGAAGAGATGAAGCAAAGAAAACAGAGGCAGGCATAGCGAGAAGGAAAGGGGTAGGGAAGCGGCTGGGGTGGTGGTGGTGGTGGTTGTTGCAACAGATAGACCAAAAGCTCACATGCTCTACAATACCTACCTCTCCAAACCTCTTTCCTGTGAAACCCACCACTGTTCTCAATTACAGCAAATAAGGAAGCGAGATAACATTTGAAAGCAAATATAAGTCGCAAAGAAAAGAATGAAACATGGGAAGAACGATAGAAAGCGACGCAGAGGGGGGAAAAAAGAAAGGAGATGGAATGATTAACGAGAGAAACAAAGAATGGAGAATCAACAGAAAAAACATGGCTGGTAAACAAGATTGAGGACAAGGACGATCACATCATTCGGAAAGTTTTCAGAAAAAGGAAAGTGAAGACGTGGAGGTGAACTGGTGGAGGAGGCTGCGACAGGAGCGACGCATGAAAATTAATGGAATGCGGGGGAGGCAGAGAGAGTGAAAAAGACGGCAATAACAGGAGGAAATGGAAGAAGCACGGAGAGCTTGATCAGCTTCACAAAATGGATGTGAAACAAACTGACGAGTGGAAGGGACGACAACTTGCAGTTCACGAGAAGTAAAGGAATCGGCGTTCGTTGTCCTATTCAAAGCCATCCTGTCATCCGGAAAATAAAGGTTTCTCTACAAATTGTTTTTTAGATTCTCTGCTTTCCTGTAACATCGGATAACCAGATCTGATTTATCAAACTGACAGGCATTAGAATGTCTTCATCCTGAAAGAAAGAAAGAATACTACTGAAAACACATTATGCTAATGTTCTTTGTCGGCG
>JAWQFJ010005750.1:0-5000 GCA_034096865.1 Theodoxus fluviatilis | reverse complement strand
AATCTGTTGCTGTTAAAATGTTTTTCATCCCACGACTGTCGATAGTAATCCTGCAGCCTTTGTTTGAATTGCTTTAAAAATTGTTTTTCGTTGCCTACACCACCGTTCATCCACACATATGCATAACCTAGCTTACACAACGTATTTTTAACAAGCAGGACCAATTCTTGTTGTCGGGTATATTGGAGTTTTGCAACATTACATAGGCTTGTGTCGGTAGTCTATGGAACGACACATTTGATAGTCTTAACCAGTATTTAACTGTTCTAATGGTACTGTTATTTAATAAGGAATATCTACCCAGTTCACCATATACAAAATGATTTGGCAAGGACGTGAGCCTTTTCAACAATTTCCTGGCTCTTTATACCCCATATATCTGCGCCATGCAACATATTTGATGATGTAAAAATTGACTCCAAGAATATGAACAATGTTAAGGAGTACTTTTCTCTAAGCAGAAACAAAAACTGTAATTGTTTGTATCTGTGTCAGTCCTACTATGACGTTCCAAAATACATTCGAAGAAACACTAAGTGTTTTTTTTGTTCAGCGGGCTAGACAATAAGGTTGTGAGGTAAATAGCTCAAGACCACAGTGCTGGGATTACTTCAGATGAGTTTGTTCAAGTGTATCATACAGCCACAGCAGAATCTTATTCATTCATGGTTTTGGTCAAAACAGCAAGACTACCTCCAATAACCCAAAAACGGAAACTCATAACCAGAATTCAAAACTCATAACCAGAAAGCGAAATGTGTAACCCAAAAGTGTAACTCATAACCAGAAAGCAAAATTTGTAACCCAAAAACAAAAACCGTAACCAGAAACCAAAACCCAGAACCAGAAAGCAGAACTGCAACTGAAACCATAACCAGAAAACGAAAAACTAGTCTGTTTTTGCCCCAAGCTTAGGGGTGGGGGGTGGGGGTAGGGGGGCTTGTAAGGGAGGTGTGGGTCAGTAAATAGCATCGAATTTCGCCTGGGTTTGATTCTTGGGTGTGCGGGATTTTATTTTGTTTTGAGAGAGAGTGCATGCAAGGCGGTAAGTCTACAATGTTAGGAGTACACAGGTTGCTTAGTAGTAGCTGTGTAGTGTATCAATTGGATATAATTTTATTGTGAGTCTGAACCTCTAACTGGTATACTACTTAGATCTGCTCCCTGTCATACGCCATTAAAGTAGTTCTAAGACTATTTCGCACAAAACTCATATCTTACTTTTTTTGAGGCAATAAACAAGCGTTTATTCGTTATAATAAATTGTTTGTGTTGAAATAGAAACCAGTTTTGACATCTGAATTTATGTATAAAAAGGAGAGAAAAATAGTATCAGAACGGCAAACAATAAGGCGTATATCTCCGCCGTGCCTGGTAGAATCTGGACACCATGCTTTCCGTTTTCTCTGACATAGTTCGCTACAGTATTGTTATGTACACGTGGTCTGGGAACCAATGTTGCGTGAACGTGGTCTGTGACTTGCGGTCCGTCTCAGCATGCGCCAGGAAAGCAGAAGCAGGACAGTCGTGTGTTTTCTACAGGATGTTTATTCCCGGACTGGTCAGCGCTTCTAGCAATCACTCGTGCCCCCACAGTGGTCACTCGTGCTGCTCAGGCTGCGCCTCAATACGGCACTGACAACCTTCCAAGCACTCGACAGCCCTTCACCTCTTCTGCGCTCCGGTCTCGTCTCGTCTGCTCTTGTTCACCTCTGTCTCGTTGCTCATGTACATACGAGTATATAGTGCCGTCCTTTGGGTTCGAGGGTATCTCCCAGGGACCTCTGCTCTCCCACGCCAGCATACTCGAGGGCCAATCGGTGGTCAGATGCTTACTGCGTAGAGAAGCAAGGAAAGCTTCAAATCGCCTCCACCCCCACCCCCCCCCACCCCCACC
Organism: Theodoxus fluviatilis; assembly: GCA_034096865.1. Classification (NCBI taxonomy): domain Eukaryota; kingdom Metazoa; phylum Mollusca; class Gastropoda; order Cycloneritida; family Neritidae; genus Theodoxus; species Theodoxus fluviatilis. Next base: position 3,103 of record JAWQFJ010005750.1, on the reverse strand, counting down.
AACACCCCACCCCCTCACAGACAAAGGAGGCGCTGACTCATTCTGACCCCCCTCTAACAGACAAAGGAGGGAAAGGCCCTCGAACCTTCCGCAAGGCACTTTACATGACATTCACATCCGCAAGCATTTCACATGCCTTCGTAACAGTATTCATGTACATAAGAAAGATGGACGTGCTCTCTTTGGCCCCCTGTTTCACGCCAAGGGGACACTGGAGGAATTCAGAGAGTTGCTGGTTCCATCGAACGCAGGGCTGAACTTCGGAGTACATAGCTTTCAACATGTTTAAGAATTTAGTCGACAAACTGTTACCTCGCAATATCTTCCACAGTTGTTCGCGGTTGAGAGAGTCAAAAGCATTACAAGAGTCTACAAAGGCTACGTACAATTTGCCTCTGCTTTTGCCAAATGCGTGTTTTGTTGCAATTAAATGCGGACTAAAAACATGGTCAATGGTTAAGTGATCTGGCCGGAAACCAGCCTGTTCGGCACAATTTTCACTCTTGCTTTCTCACCAGCTTCGGAAACGTCTTGCTCGTATGGATGAAAAAAACCTTACAATAGGCAGAAGAGACATACCTCGATAATTGCCTGGATCAGTCTTTACACCCTATTTGTAAATTGGTATAATGACGGACTGTGCCCAGAAATTAGGGATGTAGTGGGACTTATACAGGATGTTAAACAGTTCAGTTAGAAAAGGTGGAGTTTTGTCACAAGCCATTTTATAGCATTCCCCAGGAATGCCACCAAGCCCGGGAGACGTTTTTGGGTTGTACTTCCAATAGTTGCACGTACTTCATCTGAAGTGATCTGGGAGTCTGAATTCAGGATGTTCTAGTAGTTTTCTTGTATCGATTACTTGTTCTTCCGGTATATTTAGGCCGCCCTGAAACATTTTCTCAAAGTAGTTTTCCACACTGTTATTTCAATTTCTGGTGAAGATGTTCTTTTGCGCGTTATGTCTCTTATCTTTGACCATCATTCTTTGGAGTTCTTCAGGTTCTTCAACTGTGTGTGTGTGTGTGTGCTCGCGCGCGCGTGCGTGTGTGTGGTGTGTGTGTGTGGTGCGTGTGTGTGTGTGCGTGTATGTGGTGTGTGTGTGTGTGTGTGTTTGTGGTGTGTGGTGTGGTGGGGTGTGGTGTGTGTGTGTGTTTGTGTGTGTGTGTGTGTGTGTGTGTGAAAGAGAGAGAGAGAGTAAGAGAAAGAGAGAAAGAGAGAGAGTGAGAGAGAGAGGGATAAAGAGAGAGAGGAAGAGAGAGAGAGGAAGAGAGAGAGAGAGAAAGAGAGGGAGAGAGAGAGAAAGATATAAGGAGAGGGAGAGAGAGGGATAGAGAGAGAGAGGAAGAGAGAGATGGAGAGACAGAGAGGGAGAGACAGAGAAAGAGAGAGAGAGAGAGAGAGAGAGAGGGAGAGAGAGGGAGAGAGAGAGAGGGAGAGGGAGGGAGGGGGAGAGGGAGAGAGAGGGAGGGAGAGGGAGAGAGAGGGAGAGAGAGAGAGAGAGAGGGAGAGAGAGGGAGGGAGATAGGGAGAGGGAGAGAAAGAGAGAGAGAGAGAGAGGGAGAGAGAGAGGGAGAGAGGGAGAGAGAGGGAGAGAGAGAGAGAGAGAGAGAGAGAGAGAGAGAGAGAGAGAGAGAGACTTTGACTTTGACTTTGAAACTTTATTGTAAGGCCGACGGCCCGCCACAACATTTTACATTCTCATCAGTCGTTGAAGGTTCTTGATTACAGCAAAAGTACTTCAATCGGTAAACAACAATTTTGTCGTACAATGTACGAAAACAACATTGTAATTTTTTCCCGAATCATTTACAGCATAATGGTAGATGACGCACTCAGTATCATTGGATCAGTTGTTTTATTTATTCTACACAATGTCAACTAATTATCTGCTAAAAACCCAGGATACATAATTATCTTACTTGCCTAACATGTCCGTCTTGAAGTCTTTGACGTCGGTTGAGAGCGTAGTGTAAAAACATGGCGACGTGTTTTGTTTTTATGTACCCATGTCCATCTATCAAGAATATGAAACCTTGCGTATTCATAAATTTGATGTATCTTTTGATGTACTTTTCCCTCAGGTCTTCATATGTGGGGCACACCAACAAGAGATGCATTTCATCCTCCGTGTTATCATTACAGAATGGACATTTTATCTCTTCTCTTCTATATAACTTGTTTCCATTAAGTCCGTGTACTCCCAACCGGAAGCGTGTGAGTGCAACTCTAAATTTTGCTATGTTTATGGTACTAAGATATTTTTCACATTCAAACGTATTTTTGAAGGTACTGTACAATATCAGACGTTCACTTTCAGTAATCTTACAATGCCATCTCTGTCTATAGCAGTCTTGGAGTCTAATCTTAAGGTTTTTCAGGAAGTTTCTTTCGTTATTAGTCCCTTTGTTGTACCATATGTAGGCGAAACCTGATTCGCAGAGACAATCTTTGATAGACTTCAACCAGTTTCGTTCATTGGGGATAGTTGCGCTTGACAGCATAAGGAGTGCTTGCTTAGGTAATCTGTCATTTGGCATGTTTTGTAGTTTAAGCCAGTATTTAATGGCCCTAATAGTGCTATTGATTTTTAGGGGAAACCTTCCTGTTTCACCATATACAAGATGATTTGGTGTCTTGACGTCAACTTTTAAAAATCGTTTGCAAGCAAACATGTGCGCTTTTTCTATATTTGAATGTTCCTGCAGTCCCCACAATTCTGATGCATATAACAACAAGGGTTGGATTTGGGCGTCAAACATTTTGAAATATAATTTTGGCGTGTGACTGTAAAGAGTCCTTAGCATCTTTAATAATAAAACTGTTTTTTGTTTGGCTTTTGTGGTTGCGCTGTCTAATGCTCCTGATTTTGATAGTCTAGTCGTAAATGTGTACCCAAGATATCTAAAAGAGTTTACGACTTCTAGTTTAGAACCGTTTAGGTACCATTTTTCTCCCTGGGTGAGGAATCCTCCTCTCCGAAATACCATGACCTTTGTTTTGGTAATATTAACTTTGAGGCCAATTTGTTCAGATGCATGTACAAGGTTATCTATTTGGGTCTGTAGACCTACCGGGGTTGTAGACAGTAGTGCAATATCGT
>JAWQFJ010005746.1:32500-52523 GCA_034096865.1 Theodoxus fluviatilis | reverse complement strand
CGTAGCAGCGATCTCTCTCAGAATATAGCATTGCAATTTTACATGTTTGTACTGTTATAACCATGATGTGTCGTCGGCCGAAATAAAGATTCAGATTCTCCCTCTCCCCTCTCTCTCTCCGTGTTCTTCAATCTTAATTTGTCTTTCGAATGATTGTGTGCAAATATTTTTTGTGTGCTTTCTCACGTTTCTTACACCAAAGATGAAGAAGGAAGAAGAGGTTTCGCGGGGTTCCGCGGAGTTTCGTGCAAACTTTAACAATCACACTCGACATTAATCTGTTGCCAAAACATAGGAGATTATATGTACGGAATGCTGGGAGTGCGATCTTTACAACTATACAAGTATAAACTCTGAGAGTCTTCGCTGCTACGAGAAATTAGCAATGAGCGCTTTTGCGCGGGAATTGTCTGCCGATAGGGGGCGCTTGCGATTCGCGTCACTGACTCGCTAGCAGCAAAGGCTGACAGTGTATGTTGTGGTTTGTTTTGTTGTTTGTGTCCAGGCTAAGTATTTTCCCGTCTGTTAACACTTGGTTAGATCATCTGCATGATATAAGAAGCCCACCTGTCAAGTTGTGAGATAATTGAGCAAAAAACAACGGAGTTCTGGCCATTTGTAATACAAAACATGCAGGTACACAGAGGTTCTTGTCACGTGACCAAATCGCAGTATTTTGATTGGCGGAATAGCTCTTTGCTGTCTGCTACATCGTGTATGTTGTGGTTTGTTTTGTTGTTTGTTTCCAGGCCCAGTATTTTTCCGTCTGTCAACACTTGGTTAGATCATCTGCATGATATAAGAAGCCCATGCACCCGCCAAGTTGTGAGATAATTGAGCAAAAAACAACGGAGTTCTGGCTGTAATACAAAACAGAAAAATTTGGGAGCACTTTTCTTCACAAATATTTTAATCCTTCAAATAAACGTCATTAAAAAAATATTAACCGATTAAAAAAAATTCTACAATGTTTCTACTTTTTAGTGCTTTTTAATGGTGTATTTTAATCCTCCACCCCCCCAAAAAAAAATCATTGTGACATACCTACATTAGATTAGTATTTAACGAAATTGCCAACAACTTGAACAAATTAAGCCACTGAACAAAATCCTGCCATTTTCCACCACTTCGGTAATTTATAACACATTAACTATCACCGAAAAATATATAGATCAATAACTATTGTACAGCGTCAAAACAATGCGATTGTGAATCTGAGAAAACTCTTGAACTACCTTGCCACCAAATCAGCCTTTCGTCCAGAGATCCGTGCATTTCTCCGACGTAATGCAGCTCTCAACTCTTGGTTAGTCCACTCTCCGAATGGTTTTGCCATTTTCGGTAGTCACAAGATGCAGAAATCGCAAAATAAGGCTCAAATAGGTTCGCCGGAATGAAAGTTACAGTACGGAACAGAGATTCACTGACAGAGAAGGTTGACGCGCCTCGACGGCGCCACCTAGCGGCGAGTTGCTTCCCTTTACCCGCGCAAAAGCGCTCATTTCAGACGTTAAATGTCGGGTGCTTGACGGGGTTTGAACTAACTAAAGTATAAAATACAAGAAGACGGAAACTATGATCGTAGTTTCTATCTTGTCTTTCGAATGACTGTGTGCTTTCTCACGTTTCTTACACCAAAGATGAAGGAGGTAGAAGAGGTTTCGCGGGATTTCGCGGACAATAACTACCGATATATAGGTCTTTGATGAGAGGAACATGAGTTTGCTGGTGAAAACGCAACAGCCCAGTCTTTCTCTGGATCGCATATTTACAGTTTTAAGTCTTTCCAGTCAATGTTTTCATCGCACAAGTTTTTCTGCCTTGGGACCAGAGTGCAGGGAAAGTTACAGGTGGCAAAGTTTGATGATTTTTCTGTTTCTTTTCAAGCACTTCTGTGAGAACGATGCAGTGCAGTCTTTCAGTGTAGAGTTAATTCGCACTGTGAGGAAAGTGCTGACTATGGAAGTCTTGAGGTTACACTTTCTCTGTGGGCACTCGAGCGATGTTGAATCGAGTTCCTTTTCAAATAGTCAGGGGTACTGTTTTTTACCGCAAAGCCCCGCAAAGCCCCGCAAGGCCCCGCAAAGCCCCGCAAGGCCCCGCAAAGCCCCGCAAGGCCCCGCAAAGCCCCGCAAAGCCCCGCAAGGCCCCGCAAGGCCCCGCAAAGCCTCGCAAGGCCCCGCAAAGCCCTGCAAAGCCCCGCAAAGCCCCGCAAGGCCCCGCAAAGCCCCGCAAAGCCCCGCAAAGCCCCCCCCCCCCCCCCCCCCCCCTCCCCCATTTTTAAAAGTTGCATTAGTGAGGGGTGATCAGTCCGCTCGACAGGAGACTGAGAAAGGATTTTTGATAACAACTAACTACAGTCAGCAGCAATGGAGAGCTCACCCGATCTATTAATACTGGTCAGAAAACTGCGATCCTCGCATGTTCCCTAGAAGTTCACCAATTGCGTTCTTAGTTGTTGTTTTTTTTACTCGTTCCCTGATTGGTGCTTGGTGTTCCGTGGATTCCTGAATGTATATTTTGTTTTTCTTTATGCATTAGTTTTTCCTCACTGGACTTGTGCTTGTCAGTTTGTAAATTCATGAAATATTATTAATGAACACAAATGATAACACTATTAACAGTACCAAAAATACGTCGTGACAAAAGCTTCCGACTAAAATTGTATTCTTTCTTGAACAAATAAATTTTGGCCCTGAAAAGGGCCGTTTGTTTCTTCGTCTCGAGCGCTGGCCGTCAGGCGTGAACCCTCTCGAGCGCTGGCCGTCAGCAGGGCCGGACCCAGGGGGGGGGGGGGGGGGTTCCCGGGGTTCCGGAACCCACCCCCACCCCTAGAAAAAGCATGTACCTTGGTTTGAGTTTTTTTTTTTTGTGTCTCCAAAAACAATGCTGCTCTTACCCCTCAAAACAAGGCCCAGAATGCACCAGATTGCACAGATTTTAACCGTTTTTCAAAAAATTTCCGGGGGGGCATGCCCCCGGACCCCCCTAGTTTGCGCGCCTGCTTCGCAGGCGCGCGCTCGTGGCTTCGCCACTTCGCTGATTTGTCCCCCCCAACCAAAAAGGACCCCCCCCCCACAACTCATTTGGTCCGGCACTGGTCAGGCGTGAACCCCTGGGGTTCACGCCTGACGGCCAGCGCTCGAGACGAAGAAACAAACGGCCCTTTTCAGGGCCAAAATTTATTTGTTCAAGAAAGAATACAATTTTAGTCGGAAGCTTTTGTCACGACGTATTTTTGGTACTGTTGTCAGTCGACCCCGGCCACCCTCCCTTTGTGTGACTATAAACAGTAACAGAGGTGACTTTTGTTTTTCAGAGAGAGATAACATAGGCTATCTTATAATTGACATAATGATGACAAAAATGCAACATTCGTAACTTAGGTTACAGAGATATAACACACGACATATGTCACATTTTTTAGACGAATCGTATCATAAATAATAAATATGCTTAATACGTAATGCGTGAATACGAACTGCGAGTTTGTTAGTCAGTCTGTATGTTGGTTAGGATGTTTGTCAAATTATAATTCCATAATGACAGTAATCACAAAAAACAAACCAAAAACAAACAGAAATAACTTAGTTTATGTCATTTCGTAAATGTCATAAACGTAAAACTATCATATGCGCGATTTTAAGATCATTGTGAACATTGCAGGTGGGTTGGTGAGTGTGTTGGTGAGTGTGTTGGTGAGTTGGTGCTGCTTATGCACAAAGGCCAACGACCCCGACACCCATGCGTGCAGTGTAAGGTGGCTTGTTGCGTCACAACAGGTCCAAGCTCTATCGGCTGCGATGTGTGTGAGCGATGGGTGCACAGGTAAGTTGATCTACCTTTCCATAACAAATCTTCATTTTAAAAAATGGTTAGATGTTTTTAAAAAAGCAGTTAAATGCTTATAAATTTAATGTTCCATCTGAAAATGTAATTTTTTAATTGACTCGACTTCACTCACTCTCTCTCTCTCTCTCTCTCTCTCTCTCTCTCTCTCTCTCTCTCTCTCTCTCTCTCTCTCTCTCTCTCACACACACACACACGTACACACACACACGTACACACACACACGTTCGACACACACAGTAGATCGAAAAACGCGTTTCTCACCGTCCATTTCCGTCGTAGACTGTCACTGCTTGGACTGTTCGCCGTCTGTGGAACCAATGTTGCACTCTTCTCTGCAATATCTTGATGTACGGGGGTTCTCCTGGCTTGCGCTAGGAAGTCACAGTGACAGACTCCGGTGATCGTTTCCAATGAACTTTATTCACGCACTGATCTCTACAGTGGTGAAAATCAGCAACAGCAATTCGTATAGCGCTCACACAGCTTCACTCTGCTTACAGTACTGCAGAGGCTCGCTAGCACACAGCAGAAACTCGCTACCTCGAGAGTCAAAGCTCTCACCTTTAACTCTGTCGTATCTGCTGCTCTCTTCCTCTCACTCGCTTTCGCTCCTTATATACCTTTACACAATTTCTAGAAACTACCAGTACGATGTCGAACACACTCCCACATTCCTAACTGCGACGCGACCGACTTACTGTGTCACAACAAGCTAATATTAGCCTAACTCGGTCGCGCGCGGGTCAAGGCCGTGACCTGACTGATAAACACGCCTGCGACGGTGCCAGTAGGTTCGAGAAAACGTCACAACAATGACAAAAATGCAACATACGTAACTTGGGTTACAGAGATATAACACACGATATATGTCACATTTTTTTTAGACGAATCGTATAATAAATAATAAATATACGTAATACGTAATGCGTGTATACGAAAGTTCTGCGAGTTTGTTAGTCAGTCCGTATGTTGGTTAGGATGTTTGTCATATTATAATACCATAATGACAGTAATCACAAAAAACCCAAACCAAAAACAAACAGAAATAACTTAGTTTATGTCATTTCGTAAATGTTATAAACGTAAAACTATCATATGCGCGTTATTAAAATCATTGTGAACATTGCAGGTGTTTGGTGAGTGTATTGGTGAGTGTGTTGATGAGTTGGTGCTGCTTACTGTGCGTCATGCACAAAGGCCAACGACCCCGAAACTCATGCGTGCAGTGTAAGGTGGCTTGTTGCGACACAACAGGTCCAAGCTCAATCGGCTGCGATGTGTGTGAGCGATGGGTGCACAGGTAAGTTGATCTACCTTTCCATAACAAATCTTCATTTAAAAAATGGTTTTATGTTTTAAAAAAGCAGTTCAATGCTTATAAATTTAATGTTCCATCTGAAATGTAATTTTTGAATTGACTCGACTTCACTCTCTCTCTCTCTCTCTCTCTCTCTCTCTCTCTCTCTCTCTCTCTCTCTCTCTCTCTCTCTCTCTCACACACACACACACACACACACACACACACGTACACACACACACGTACACCACGTACACAGTTTTAAATGGTACTATGATTTCTCTTCTAGGCGATGCGTTCCATTGCCCCCTGACCTCTTCGCCCAGTGGAATGAGGATGCGCATTCAAGGACGGGGACTTCGACGTCAATGCTTCATTGAAGAGGCTACAATTTTAAATGTGGCATTTCAGAGCATTTAAAAATAGACGGCCAAAGACCCATTTGCATGTTTATATATAGGTTCGTGACAAGCCATCCTCAATGACTTTCAGTAACCATGGTTTATGATTACTATAGGCTAATCAAGATTGATGTCAGTCATGTCTTTCATACATTGATGTCGAAGTTTATGATCATCATACGGGTGTGTATATATGTGTGTGTGTGTGTGTGTGTGTGTGTGTGTGTGTGTGTGTGTGTGTGTGTGTGTGTGTGTGTGTGTGTGTGTGTGTGTGTGTGTGTGTGTGTGCGCGCGCGCATTTGTGTATGTGTGTGTTTTTTGGAAACGTGCTACTTAATTCATGTTTTGTACTCCCCCCTTGTTAAAAGGGCTTGTGAAGCTTATATGACAATAAAATCACTTTGACTTTGACTTTGACGTGCACAGAGAGTCTCTGGAAGTAATTGTGGGTAAATTGCCAATGTGTTCGTCAGTGTTCTAATATAGCAGTAAACAGCAGCCACACATTTCAATCGACAAACATGACATACACACACATACATATATACATACACCATCTCCCTCCCACCCCCCCAAACCAACTTTTTCACAGTCTCTCTAAGAGACTAGGAGAACAAAAACAAAGGGGCTTTGCGGGGCCTTGCGGGGCTTTGCGGGGCCTTGCGGGGCTTTGCGGTAAAAAACAGTACCGGAGTAAAAGCAAAGCCCGGTACTTGACAACTTTTGGTCTGGGGCCACATTTCTTAGACATGCTCAAGGCAAAGGCCCGGTCTTCTGATTCTCTGGTGCTGCTCTTTGATGAGTCCCTGAATGCTGAACTTCAGAAAAAACAGCTGGATATCCATGTCCGATTTTGCTATTTACCATTTGGCGCTGGATCGAAATGGCGACCGCATGTCTGTTTCAAAATGGTGCTGTTTCTAACGTAATTTGGTCAAATATAGTTCTGGTTTAATTAGAATAGCTTAAATATATCATATTCAAGAAGGGGATAACGATATATATGCTCATTTCGAAGCCATTTCGAAGACATTAGCGCCATTTTGGCATTTCGCTAAATAGCATGACCGTCAAAATCACACAAGTGACAATGGCGAGTAAGAGCGTGACGGCGCAGATGCGATTTTGACGGACAAATCAGCTTAAATAGGTTAGTTTATTGGGGTTTTTGTTTTAGTTTATTCTAGAACAATCATTTAGGTAGATATTTATTGCAATATTTTGCACATATTGGAAAAAGTATTGTAGAACTCGGGACCTTCAGCGAGTGCTAAATAGACGCCGCACGCGATGTTCGAAGAAATTTCATCAGACCGGAAGTGACCGTCGGTTCGATAGAATCCACTTTTTCTAGGATTCGCACATATCAATAACACAAAATACCAATGTAACATAAAAGATGAAAGTCTTTCTGAGTTGTCTAATTTTTTAAAACTAGTGGTAGGATTCCGTGGTAATTTGTATCAAATCTTTGCGCTACTACAGTACTAGCCAAAATGCACTCGGCAATACCACTTTACTTTCATAGCTAATTGTGGACAATCCACAAAATATTGTGAATAAAAACAAGAATGAAAGTTGTTTATGAAGCAGAAGGTTTCAAGAACATGTGTCGTGTAGTTTTGTGTTATCCGTCTTATTTCCGCTGAGAACATACAAGCCGATTACGTAAAAAAACCACCCTCCGCCACTACCGACTCGCGGTGGCTCGACGGAGTTTGCATTTCGCGACTCGGGTTGGTCTCTTCTAAACACTCGTCCGTCGAAGTTTCTCATTTGATCAAGTTGAAACTTTACTACTCATTAGAAGAAAGATTGCTCTTTCGTTCGGTGTATGTTTGAACTTCCGGTGAAAATCGAAAGACGAGTTATGGATGAAAGTTCGAACGTCATCGGACATTTTGTTAAAATTTGCTCACTCCCGCTTTTCCGATCAATTTCGTAGTCACCCTCGGATTCTACTAGATTTCCCCCTTCCAACGCTATATTCGATGTTAATGTACGACGAATCTACTTTTTGTCTAGCGCCCGGATTGTGCGCTTGAAAGGAGAAAACAGGCGGAAATTTTCCACATGTTTGTGTGTACATCGGACCGCAATGGCGTTGTGTAGACGCGTGCTCGATTACCACATTCAGCGTGCGTTAATCGTTGAAGCACCAGACAATTTGGGACAAAAGTATCATCATTTTAAGGAGTACGTGTTTGAAAATTTTCTGCATTTGTCAGTTTTTGAATCAATCTGCTGTAAAAATAATAAAAAGAATTATATTTTTTTTTACAACGGGTGTATTGTGCGTGAGTTTGGTCGTGCGCCATACACTTTTCTCTTTAAAATTGTCATGTAACACAGTACGCTAGGTCATGGAAAATGTTGTTGAAGGTCATGGAAAGTCATGGAAAAGTCATGGAATTTTGTATCTAAAAACCTGTACGAACCCTGGAGATGGCCACAAATGGGTCCTTTTACACCTGCAAGGAAATGACCACAAATAGGCCTATGTACAGTTGTATGAAAATGACCACAAATAGGCCTATGTACACCTGTATGGGAATGACAAACAAACAGGTCCATGTATACCTGTATGGAAATGACCACAAATAGGCCCATGTACACCTGTATGGAAAAAACTGCAAACAGGCCCATGTACTCCTGCAAGGAAATGACCACATACCTTGTACACCTGTATGGAAATGACCACAAATAGGCCCATGTACAGTTGTATGGAAATAACCACAAATAGGCCCGTGTACAGTTGTATGGAAATAACCACAAATAGTCCCATGTACTTCTGTGTAGAAATGACCACAAATAGGCCCTTGTACTCCTGCAAGAAAATTACCACAACCAGGTCCATGTATACCTGTGTGGAAATTACCACAAACAGGTCCGTGGATACCTGCAAGGAAATGACCAGTCAGCAAATGTCTTTCACACACGTGCAGCACATCGCCTCTGCAAACCTACCGGAGTACTCTCAATTAGCTGAATAACCTCATGACGTCATCATTTTGACCACTCTAGTGGACTGCTTCGAATTTTTTAACTGTGTAGATTTTGACTTGCCTCTTAAAGATATCTCTGTTGCAAGGTCTGACATCAGCTCTGTTCGAATTCTTTTAATTCCAGTTTCCATTTTTGACACTGGGTGGCAAAGTAGATCAACCCACAAATTCTGTCATTTATTTGAAAATTCTAGAGGAAGAGTTGGGTAAATGCAGTGAACTGATTTCTGTATTTTAGTTGCAATTGTGCAAAGTTTCAGTAAACTATAAAATTGAATTGAGATGTGCATTTCAGGCGCAACTGTGCAAAGTTTCAATAAACTATAAAATTGAACTGAGTTCTGTATTTTAATCGCAATTGTGCAACATTTTACTAAACTAAAAATATTGAACTGAGATGTGTATTTCAGTCGCATTTGTACAAAGTTTCAATAAACTTGAAAATTGGACTGATATCTACATTTCAGTTGCAATTGTGCAGATAGGCTTCCAATAACGGGCCACACTATAGTAGACTCGTCCGAGGAGAGGGATGCAGGAAAGACGGCAAAACTGGCGGGCCATGCAAGCTGACGAGCCACAACATCTGGTTGGCATAAATAAATAACTAAATAACTAAATAACTATATGAGTAATTTTGTTTGGAGTTACATTTGTTTATTTACTTACCTATTAACACTAATCAGATGCAGTGTCCAGTCAGCTTGCGTGGCCCGCCAGCTTCGCAATCTTTCTCGCACCTCTCTCCTCGGACGAGTCCACCAGTGTGGCCCGTTATCGAAAGTCTATCAAACTGTGCTCCTGTAGCGACACATCGGCCTGGGTGATTCTACACCTGTGCTACGATAGCGACATTGGTCTGGGTGATTCTACAACTGTGCTACGGTAGCGACACATCGGCCTGGGTGATTCTACACCTGTGCTACGATAGCGACATTGGTCTGGGTGATTCTACAACTGTGCTACGGTAGCGACATATCGGCCCGGGGGATTCTACAACTGTGCTACGGTAGCGACACATCGGCCCGGGGGATTCTACAACTGTGCTACGGTAGCGACACATCGGCCTGGGGGATTCTACAACTGTGCTACGGTAGCGACATATCGGCCCGGGTGATTCTACAACTGTGCTACGGTAGCGACATATTGGCCCGGGGGATTCTACAACTGTGCTACGGTAGCGACATATCGGCCCGGGGGATTCTACAACTGTGCAACGGTAGCGACACATCGGCCCGGGGGATTCTACAACTGTGCTACGGTAGTGACACATTGGATTGGGGGATTCTACAACTGTGCTACGGTAGCGACATATCGGCCCGGGGGATTCTACAAATGTGCTACGGTAGCGACACATCGGCCTGGGGGATTCTACAACTGTGCTACGGTAGCGACACATCGGATTGGGGGATTCTACAACTGTGCTACGGTAGCGACACATCGGCCTGGGGGATTCTACAACTGTGCTACGGTAGCGACACATCGGCCCGGGGGATTCTACAACTGTGCTACGGTAGCGACACATCGGATTGGGGGATTCTACAACTGTGCTACGGTAGCGACACATCGGCCCGGGGGATTCTACAACTGTGCTACGGTAGCGACACATCGGATTGGGGGATTCTACAACTGTGCTACGGTAGCGACACATCGGCCTGGGGGATTCTACAACTGTGCTACGGTAGCGACATATCGGCCCGGGTGATTCTACAACTGTGCTACGGTAGCGACATATTGGCCCGGGGGATTCTACAACTGTGCTACGGTAGCGACACATCGGCCCGGGGGATTCTACAACTGTGCTACGGTAGCGACACATCGGATTGGGGGATTCTACAACTGTGCTACGGTAGCGACACATCGGCCCGGGTGATTCTACAACTGTGCTACGGTAGCGACATATTGGCCCGGGGGATTCTACAACTGTGCTACGGTAGCGACATATCGGCCCGGGGGATTCTACAACTGTGCTACGGTAGCGACACATCGGCCCGGGGGATTCTACAACTGTGCTACGGTAGCGACACATCGGATTGGGGGATTCTACAACTGTGCTACGGTAGCGACACATCGGCCTGGGGGATTCTACAACTGTGCTACGGTAGCGACATATCGGCCCGGGGGATTCTACAACTGTGCTACGGTAGCGACACATCGGCCCGGGGGAAGGCGCGGCGCGGTGACGTGTTTCCAGCGCTGACAATATATATATATATATATATATATTTAAGTTAGTGCGTATTTTAAATATTTTAAATACGATCTTGAGATATTTTGCGTACAGTGCCTATGCATTTGCACTCTTAACTACCGCACAACGTGCACATTTCGTGCACAGCGTTCTGTTTACAGTGGCAAAGGACGGTCAAATGCGGCATGGTGATCGCCTCATGGGAGGCAGTTGCAAGTTGTGCAGCAAAATTTGCTTGCTATAGCAGTGTTCAGGGGTTGTACCTCAATAAAAAGCAGGCCTGAAAATTTTCTTTTTCCTTTTCATCAGTCCTCAGCAGCGATGCCAAGACAGCGCAGAAGAACGCAACCGCGCGCCTGGCCATTTGGAAGCTGGTGTTCCTCACAGAAGAGTCGCAAACCTATTCAATGTTCACCTCTCGACTATCTACCGTCTAGAGCACCGTTTCCAGGCGACTGGCACGGTTGCTGATGGACCACGGTCAGGCAGGCCTCGAGCTACCAAGACCGCTACATTTTAAGAAGCCATCGGCAAGAAAAGCTCCTGACGGCGACTACCACATCAGCAAACTTGACAGGCAATGCCCAACGTCGAGTCAGCGCCAGGACAGTGCGCCGTCGCCTCAAGGAGAACGGGCTACTAAACCGTCGTCCAGCTCCAGGACCACCCAAACATGGTGTTCCAGCAAGATAATGCCACTTGTCATACTGCACATGTAACCAGGCAATGGCTGCAGCAGCACAACATCAACACCATGCCTTGGCCCGCTCTAAGTCTCGATTTAAATCCAATTGAACATTTGAGGAACATTTGAGGGACGAAATGAAAAGGCAGATCATTTATGTGTTTTCGCGTATCTTTTGTCCATGAGTATATATAATAACAACAATAATTACAAATATATAATGAAGCTCACAGTGTATTTCATACGTCTTAATTATGTACAGAATTAAAAGACAAGGTTACATCAAGCTATGTAAACAAACGCGCGCGCGCGCGCGCGCACACACACACACACACACACACACTTACACAGTAACAGGTATCTTTAAAAGAAACAGAGGATATGATATATAAACGGATGGAAAACGGACTAAAAACGATTAAAGAAATGAAAAAATAAACATGTCCAATACTCCCTCCACTTCTTTCTCCTTCTCTCGCTCCCCCCCTCCCCCTTCTCTCTCTCTCTCTCTCTCTCTCTCTCTCTCTCTCTCTCTCTCTCTCTCTCTCTCTCTCTCTCTCTCTCTCTCTCTCTCTCTCTCTCTCTCTCTCACTCTTTCGTTCGTTCGTTCGTTCTCTCTCACACTCTTTCGTTCGTTCGTTCTCTCTCACTCTTTCGTTCGTTCCTTCTCTCTCTCGTTCCCTCTCTCTCTCTTTCACACACACACACACACACACACACACACACACACACACACACACACACACACACACACACACACACAGAGCATGGACGCTTGAAGCAGCGAGTAACCTAAACTTCCTGCCTTTAACCAAATATCCTATTAGGATCTTTGCTTTAACTGTGCACCATGTCTCAGGAGCCCGTTGGCAAAAAGGAAAGGGGACATTCGGAAAGGTGTGTTCTGAAAAGAAGCATCTGGAGTGATGTCTGAAAGTTCCGCAAGTCGAGGCTTGTCTGATTTGAAGAGGAAGAGAGTTCCAAGTCAGGGGACCAAAAACGGAAAAGGATTGTTTGCCATTGCTGTCGAGGGAGAAGCGAGGAACTGTTAGAAGGAGGGCGTCCTGAGACCGGAGTGATCTCCGGGGAACGTACATGTGGGCAAGGTCCCGAAAGGTAGGATGGTGTGCTGTCGTTGTGAACACACTGATCAGCACTGTACAGTACGTTAAGCAAAGAAAAAGCACACTTCACAATTTTTTTATTTTTAATATCTCCGTTAGTGAATAACAATTCACAGTATCTTGATGTCATTTAAAATGTTTCTTTGACACATTTCTGTCTAGCCAAGATTATTTAAAAAAGAGAGTAAATTTGACATTTTCATTCACATACCCAAGCACTAGACTAGCAGCGATGGATGGATGGTGTTTGTAAGGGCCTAGCAGCCTTGTAGGTTATATAAGGCCACAACGTTAAGAAACACTCATCTTTACCAAGGTATTAAAACTCTTCACCACAGTGGAGTCTAGTACAATTCACCTAACCAGTGACATGAAATCCATTCAATTAAGTCCCACTGCAAAGGCTAGACTAGCAGCGAGAAGAAGGCATTTCTGGGAGGCGAACAGAGCGAGCGCTTGCGAGCACTCGCCCTCATGAACAGCCACGTGTTGTATAAGGCGAGCGACCCGGGGCGCTGTCTCATTATGCTTTAGAGGTAAGGGGGAATAGGTCAGAGCGCCCAAGGGCGTGCACTTTATGCAACGCACGGCTGACCTCGGGGGCGTGTTGCATAGGCGCGAGGAAAGCTAAGGTCTTTCGAGGAATAGGCTGGTGTCTATATGATACAAGATACAAGATACAAGATACTTTATTGTCCTCATTGTTACAAGGAAATTTGTTTTGTCGGTGGCAAAAACATAATAGGCCTACATACATACAAAAACAGAAACGTACAAGAAGTTCAACATTAATTAATTCAATCACAGCGCTCAAGTTATGCATGGAGTCCACACACTAATCATAGGCCATAAAATAAGATAGCATGCAATTGTATCATAATTTATTACTCTAACAAAATGAATAACACCATGTTACTTCACAATATAACCATTGTAAATATATACATACTGAACACGCGCATCAGATATAGTAAACAGAAAGACACAATAAGATAGGACACATTTAGCGCTACATCATAGGCAATTCAATTTAATAGAGAAACATTCTACATCGCAACAAGTAATCACAGAAGAAACAAAAGACACAAGCATGCACATCAAACAACCATCGTCACGCAATCACACATCAACCATAACACATGTTGTACAAGCCCCCCCCCCCCCCCCCCCCCCCCCCCCCCCCCCCACACACACGTTCTTCATCCTGCATCACAACACAGTCACAGGAAAGATCAACAAGAGACAGGCATGCACATCAACAACCACACTCACACAGCATACATACACGATCATTAACGCATAACGCATGCGCTCCACACACCCCCACACACACCCCCTCCACCCCCATTCTGTAAACCCGAGTCAGTAGTAATATATACTTTTGCCGGTAGGCGAAATCTCTAGTTTACTAGAATGCCCCCCCCCCCCCCCCCCCCCCCCCCTCACATGTTCATCCTTGTTGGCACAGACATAGTTCACGCCATTCACAGTCCTTCCTGAAGGTAGATATAAAGGCAATCAAATGTTGACACATGTTGACACCGGCCTGTGCCTCACAAGATCTTGCAGGGTTCCTAGTGTAAACAACGCGCCCCAGTAAACATAGGACGCTCGAGTGACCATAATCTATCAATCGGAAATAGTCCTGTAGAATCACACGATAAGCCGAAAATGGATTTGCATATGCTGCAGGCAATTAAAATCATTATTCAGGCAGCATCCGCAACACTATGATATCAAGAAGTAGAACTCGATATTATCAGATTTCCTGCCACAGGACTATTCCATTAACCTCCCCCTGCTATTCGACTAGCTCAGTAGCGTTATGCCAAAGTGCGGACGTGTCGTGAACTTCCATTGGCTGTTGGCCTCTTCAAGGGAGATTATACCGTGTTGCTTTTGACGTCACAAGAAATCTTCTGCCTCCCTGCGGGCACTGTGTCACCAATTAAGACTCTTTTGTTCTAAAATGTGGGATAACAATTTACTCCTCCATTAATCATTATTGAAGAAAACATCGGTGTACAAGCAAGATGTGTAAGTACCTGTAAATTTCTTCTCTTATTCTACTTCTTCTTCGCGATGTATTATTCACATACCCACCGGAAGAAAGCATGAATGGTCGGCTAGCACACTGATTTGTGAATGTTAGAAAACTGTAATTAATGGAATACTATTCTTGTTATCATATACTCCGAAACCACATGATTTTGATCTAAATGTAATTTGCACACATTTCTCTAGCATATTATGACGATTGACGTAGATAGCGCAGTTGTATGCAAGTAAATAAACTTTACTTAATTAAATGGCCTAACAAGCGGCATAACTCTTGGCGCGATCGAAATAAAATAGTCTTGGAATCGATTTTACTGCTGCTATAAATGCTGAACATAGTGTTTGCTTTAATCATCAGGTCTCAAGACATTATCCTATACCATTCATGCAACCATTGTCGCCGATTTCAGCATGGGCAGCTGTGTAGGCGTTCAAGTTTTTTCATGGCGGTAGCAGCTCTGGCAGCTCGCGAAGCCGAAGGCGTGCGATTTGAGTCTTGCCGCCAAACATAAACGACAAAGTACACTACTTCCAGACTCTCAGTCACCACGCTTGCTGATAAGTGTCTTTTATGCCCGTAATTTGACAAGTGCATGACGCCCGTTACGATGTTTTTGTCGGTCATCGTCGCTGATTGTGTCATGTGTGTGTGTGTGTGTGTGTACACTTCAATGGCGCGTGTTGTTGGAGTAATGGAGAATTTTTGCTTGCTTGAGCTCGCCCATGTTGGTGCGGAGCAAGTGTCCTACACCTGCTGTGCTACGGACAACACTGTAAACAGTTGAATAATTTTGATGCTAGCAATGTTACGAGATGGAGATGCCCTCCGTTGGGATTAGAATGTATGTTGATCAATGAAATGCGTGAAAGGAATGATCAATGAAGCGCTGTGCCTGGAGTCAATGATTGACCGAAAACCATGAGATGACAATACTCTCTCTCTCTCTCTCTCTCTCTCTCTCTCTCTCTCTCTCTCTCTCTCTCTCTCTCTCCCTCCTCTCTCTCTCTCTCTCTCCCTCTCTCTCTCTCTCTCCCTCTCTCTCTCTCTCTCTCTCTCTCTCTCTCTCTCTCTCTCTCTCTCTCTCTCTCTCTCTCTCTCTCTCTCTCTCTCTCTCTCTCTCAAGGCAGCGGGTATGGACGGTATAGTGTGTGAAATGCTAAAAGGTTCTCTACCAAGACTTATGCCCTACCTCCTAATATATAGTCCAATAGCTCGCCCAATTATTTGCCCATCATGCATGGAGACATGAACTATGATGAAGAGGAAATTCATTTTTTATTTCATTGTCCAGCTACATATGATCTCCGAATGAAGTATTTATTACCGTTTATCAAACTTAGTATTAGTGAACCTGTTTCTGACATTTTCTTAACTGATGATGTTTATAAATGCAATAGAAGCATTGCGAGGTACCTTTATAAAGCTTTCCAAAGACGAGCAGAGGCAATGCTGATGGTAGACAATCATAGATACCTCTTTAAAAACTTAAACTCACCGATCTAGCGATGGTTATTAACTCTAGTTGTCACCGTTGTCCAGTAGCAGATTGGGAAGTGTTCATATCATTGCAATTCTGTGTAACTGTTTGTGATTTGTAATGGGCCGGAGGCCCCCACAATAAAACCAATTGTTCGTTCGTTGTTCGTTGTTCTCTCTCTCTCTCTCTCTCTCTCTCTCTCTCTCTCTCTCTCTCTCTCTCTCTCTCTCTCTCTCTCTCTCCATGTCTGTCAGCCTGCATGTGTGTATACATCTGTTTGTCTGTCTGTCTGTGTATGTGTCTGTCTGTCTGTCTGTCTGTCTCTCTGTCTGCCTGTCTGTGCATGTGTGTATACATCTGTCTGTCTGTGTGTTTGTCTGTCTATGTGTTTGCTGTCTGTCTGTCTGTTTGCTGTCTGTCTGTTTGCGGTCTGTCTATGCATGCATGTGTGTGTATACATCTGTATGTCTGTGTGTGTTGTGTGTCTGTGTGTGTGTGTGTGTGTGTGTGTCTGTCTGTCTGTCTGTGTGTTTGTATGTCGGTCCATCTGTCTCCCTCCCTCCCTCCCTCCCTCCCTCCCTCCCTCCCTCCCTCCCTCCCTCCCTCCCTCCCTCCCTCCCTCCCTCCCTCCCTCCCTCCCTCCCTGTGTGTCTGTCAATATGTCTGTGAGTCTGCCTGCCTGCCTGCCTGCCTGCCTGCCTGCCAGCCTGCCTGCCTCTCTGTGTCTATCTGTCTGCCCATCTGTGTATCTCTCTCTCTCTCTCTCTCTCTCTCTCTCTCTCCCTCTGCCCCCCCCCCCCCCCTTCCCCCCACCTGCGCCCCTTGTGTCAGTGTCTGTGTGTGTCATTGTCGAGTGTGTGTGTGCAAGAGGCAGGCATGGAAAGAGGCACCTGTCACTCAGGCTTAGTCCAGTCCCAGGCTGCAGCAGGCTTTGTGTGACATGATCGGCCTTTCCAGAGCTCTCTGCTCCGTCTGACTTGGCAATCCTCAGCTGTCTGACTCGGCACTCCTCAGCTGTCTGACTCGGCACTCCTCCTCTGTCTGACTCGGCACTCCTCCTCTGTCTGACTCGGCACTCCTCAGCTGTCTGACTCGGCACTCCTCCTCTGTCTGACTTGGCACTCCTCAGCTGTCTGACTCGGCATTCCTCCTCTGTCTGACTCGGCACTCCTCAGCTGTCTGACTCGGCACTCCTCCTCTGTCTGACTTGGCACTCCTCAGTTGTCTGACTCGGCACTCCTCCTCTGTCTGACTTGGCACTCCTCAGTTGTCTGACTCGGCACTCCTCAGCTGTCTGACTTGGCACTCCTCCTCTGTCTGACTCGGCACTCCTCAGCTGTCTGACTCGGCACTCCTCCTCTGTCTGACTCGGCACTCCTCAGCTGTCTGACTTGGCACTCCTCCTCTGTCTGACTCGGCACTCCTCAGCTGTCTGACTCGGCACTCCTCAGCTGTCTGACTTGGCACTCCTCCTCTGTCTGACTCGGCACTCCTCAGCTGTCTGACTCGGCACTCCTCAGCTGTCTGACTCGGCACTCCTCAGCTGTCTGACTCTGCACTCCTCAGCTGTCAGACTCGGCACTCCTCAGCTGTCTGACTCGGCACTCCTCAGCTGTCTGACTTGGCACTCCTCAGCTGTCTGACTCGGCACTCCTCAGCTGTCTGACTCGGCACTCCTCCTCTGTCTGACTTGGCACTCCTGCTCTGTCTGACTCGGCACTCCTGCTCTGTCTGACTTGGCACTCCTCAGCTGTCTGACTCGGCACTCCTGCTCTGTCTGACTTGGCACTCCTCAGCTGTCTGACTCGGCACTCCTCAGCTGTCTGACTTGGCACTCCTCCTCTGTCTGACTTGGCACTCCTGCTCTGTCTGACTCGGCACTCCTGCTCTGTCTGACTTGGCACTCCTCAGCTGTCTGACTCGGCACTCCTGCTCTGTCTGACTCGGCACTCCTCCTCTGTCTGACTCGGCACTCCTGCTCTGTCTGACTTGGCACTCCTCAGCTGTCTGACTTGGCACTCCTTAGCTGTCTGACTTGGCACTCCTCCTCTGTCTGACTCGGCACTCCTCAGCTGTCTGACTTGGCACTCCTCAGCTGTCTGACTCGGCACTCCTCAGCTGTCTGACTCGGCACTCCTCAGCTGTCTGACTCTGCACTCCTCAGCTGTCAGACTCGGCACTCCTCAGCTGTCTGACTCGGCACTCCTCCTCTGTCTGACTCGGCACTCCTCAGCTGTCTGACTTGGCACTCCTCAGCTGTCTGACTCGGCACTCCTCCTCTGTCTGACTCGGCACTCCTCAGTTCTCTGACTCTGCACTCCTCAGCTGTCAGACTCGGCACTCCTCAGCTGTCTGACTCGGCACTCCTCCTCTGTCTGACTCGGCACTCCTCCTCTGTCTGACTCAGCACTCCTCAGCTGTCTGACTTGGCACTCCTGAGCTGTCAGACTCGGCACTCCTCAGCTGTCTGACTTGGCACTCCTCCTCTGTCTGACACGGCACTCCTCCTCTGTCTGACTCAGCACTCCTCAGCTGTCTGACTTGGCACTCCTCAGCCGTCTGACTTGGCACTCCTCAGTTGTCTGACTCTGCACTCCTCAGTTGTCTGACTCTGCACTCCTCAGTTGTCTGACTCTGCACTCCTCAGTTGTCTGACTCTGCACTCCTCAGTTGTCAGACTTGGCACTCCTCCTCTGTCTGACTTGGCACTCCTCAGCTGTCTGACTCTGCACTCCTCAGTTCTCTGACTCTGCACTCCTCAGTTGTCTGACTCGGCACTCCTCAGTTGTCTGACTCGGCACTCCTCCTCTGTCTGACTCGGCACTCCTCCTCTGTCTGACTTGGCACTCCTCCTCTGTCTGACTCGGCACTCCTCCTCTGTCTGACTTGGCACTCCTCAGTTGTCTGACTCGGCACTCCTCAGCTGTCAGACTCTGCACTCCTCAGTTCTCTGACTCTGCACTCCTCAGTTGTCTGACTCGGCACTCCTCCTCTGTCTGACTCGGCACTCCTCCTCTGTCTGACTTGGCACTCCTCAGCTGTCAGACTCTGCACTCCTCAGTTCTCTGACTCTGCACTCCTCAGTTGTCTGACTCGGCACTCCTCCTCTGTCTGACTCGGCACTCCTCCTCTGTCTGACTTGGCACTCCTCAGCTGTCTGACTCGGCACTCCTCCTCTGTCTGACTCGGCACTCCTCAGTTCTCTGACTCTGCACTCCTCAGCTGTCAGACTCGGCACTCCTCAGCTATCTGACTCGGCACTCCTCCTCTGTCTGACTCGGCACTCCTCCTCTGTCTGACTCAGCACTCCTCAGCTGTCTGACTTGGCACTCCTGAGCTGTCAGACTCGGCACTCCTCAGCTGTCTGACTTGGCACTCCTCCTCTGTCTGACACGGCACTCCTCCTCTGTCTGACTCAGCACTCCTCAGCTGTCTGACTTGGCACTCCTCAGCTGTCTGACTTGGCACTCCTCAGTTGTCTGACTCTGCACTCCTCAGTTGTCTGACTCTGCACTCCTCAGTTGTCTGACTCTGCACTCCTCAGTTGTCTGACTCTGCACTCCTCAGTTGTCAGACTTGGCACTCCTCCTCTGTCTGACTTGGCACTCCTCAGCTGTCTGACTCTGCACTCCTCAGTTCTCTGACTCTGCACTCCTCAGTTGTCTGACTCGGCACTCCTCAGTTGTCTGACTCGGCACTCCTCCTCTGTCTGACTCGGCACTCCTCCGCTGTCTGACTTGGCACTCCTCATCTGTCTGACTCGGCACTCCTCCTCTGTCTGACTTGGCACTCCTCAGTGTCTGACTCGGCACTCCTCAGCTGTCTGACTCGGCACTCCTCAGTCTGTCTGACTCGGCACTCCTCAGCTGTCTGACTCGGCACTCCTCAGCTGTCTGACTCGGCACTCCTCAGCTGTCTGACTCGCACTCCTC
>JAWQFJ010005746.1:27500-30000 GCA_034096865.1 Theodoxus fluviatilis | reverse complement strand
TCAGAAGCTTTCTACTTAGATGAATGAAGATGTGATTGATTATTTCAAAAGAACACCATGCAAAAAGGTCAACTTTCGGAAAGGTGAAATGCATGAATAGTGGACAAAACAACTGTTGATACATTTATAATGGAGGAAGAACTACCACCTACTGCTTACAGTTTGCTGCCTTGCTGCACTGTAAGGCAGGGTCTGGAAACAAGCTAAAAGCACAGATTTGCCATGCATTCGTTCCTTGCATCCATATTGAGTAGGAATGCCCTGGGTCACACACAGACTGTCACTGTGTCAGGTCCCCTACTATATCTGGCTACACTTTGATACATAAATACACATCAGTACTGTGGTGATGAGGTTGTGACTGGTTTGTACAGAAGGCGTCTCTACTTGTGCACTACATGCAGTGAGCGCTTGGTCACTGCTTTGGCTCCACATCCTGTGTGCCCATGGGCTTGGTCATGTCTGGGTGTGGGTCTTGGATTCTGGCCTGGCAGCCTTGTCCAGGGTTTGCAAGTCTCACAGGAGAGCCTCCCTGCTCCCAGTCTGCTGGCCAGGCACCAGTGCCAGTAGGCCTGTCAGGCATACCTCAGGCATCCATTGCCTCAGTCCAGTTCTGGCAGTGTGTCCATTCCCAGTCTTGGGTCAGTTGGTCACTGTCAGTCAAGGTCGGATTCACATCCTTTGCAGCATTTTTCCCATACCCCGACCCTGGCTTCATGTCGTGATGACAGATGTGCATACATGTGGGTCTGCATGCTGCGAAAGAGAGGGCAGGCCGTGGAAGGGAGGGCAGTTTGTGGAAGAGAGGGCAGGCTGTGGAAGAGAGGGCAGGCCGTGGAAGGGAGGGCAGTTTGTGGAAGAGAAGGCAGGCTGTGGAAGAGAGGGCAGGCTGTGGAAGAGAGGGCAGGCTGTGGAAGAGAGGGCAGGCCGTGGAAGGGAGGACAGGCTGTGGAAGAGAGGGCAGGCTGTGGAAGAGAGGGCAGGCTGTGGAAGAGAGGGCAGGCTGTGGAAGAGAGGGCAGTTTGTGGAAAAGAGGGCAAGCCGTGGAAGAGAGGGCAGGCCGTGGAAGAGAGGGCAGGCCGTGGAAGAGAGGGCAGGCCGTGGAAGAGAGGGCAGGCCGTGGAAGAGAGGGCAGGCCGTGGAAGAGAGGGCAGGCTGTGGAAGAGGGGGCAGGCTGTGGAAGAGAGGGCATGCTGTGGAAGAGAGGGCAGGCTGTGGAAAGGAGGGCAGGCTGTGGAAGAGAGGGCAGGCCGTGGAAGAGAGGGCAGGCCGTGGAAGAGAGGGCAGGCCGTTGAAGGGAGGGCAGTTTGTGGAAGAGAGGGCAGGCTGTGGAAGAGAGGGCAGGCTGTGGAAGAGAGGGCAGGCTGTGGAAGAGAGGGCAGGCTGTGGAAGAGAGGGCAGGCTGTGGAAGGGAGGACAGGCTGTGGAAGAGAGGGCAGGCTGTGGAAGAGAGGGCAGGCTGTGGAAGAGAGGACAGGCTGTGGAAGAGAGGGCAGTTTGTGGAAAAGAGGGCAGGCCGTGGAAGAGAGGGCAGGCCGTGGAAGAGAGGGCAGGTCGTGGAAGAGAGGGCAGGCTGTGGAAGAGGGGGCAGGCTGTGGAAGAGAGGGCAGGCTGTGGAAGAGAGGGCAGGCTGTGGAAGGGAGGGCAGGCTGTGGAAGAGAGGGCAGGCTGTGGAAGAGAGGGCAGGCCGTGGAAGAGAGGGCAGGCCGTTGAACTGAGGGCAGTTTGTGGAAGAGAGGGCAGGCCATGGAAGAGAGGGCAGTTTGTGGAAGAGAGGGCAGGCTGTGGAAGGGAGGGCAGGCCATGGAAGGGAGGGCAGGCTGTGGAAGGGAGGGCAGGCTGTGGAAGAGAGGGCAGGCTGTGGAAGGGAAGGCAGGCTGTGGAAGAGAGGGCAGGCTGTGGAAGAGAGGGCAGGCCGTGGAAGGGAGGGCAGTTTGTGGAAGAGAGTGCATATCACTGCTGGGAAGGCTGGCAAGGGGTGCAGTCTAGGGTTTCCAGATGGGACGGCTGTGGGAGGACGCCAGGTCCTGGGACTGGGAGCGGCGGAGAGCAGCGCCAGCGGATTGCGGCCTTCGGGGCCTGGGGGCCTCGTCCTGCCGAGGTGTGCGGAGCTGAGTCTCCAGGGCCTGGGAGGGCGTCCAGGGCCGCTTCTTGTCCATAGGCTTCATGTCCTCCCATGGCGGCTTGAAGCCCGGCTCCTCCAGTCGCTTTCCAAAGAGGCTCTCTTCCACAAAGGTGGGCGTGGTGTGCCGCACCCGCCAGCGGTTGGCGGAGCTCTGGAAGCGCTGGCTGCGAGATGCCAGGGCCAGACGCTGCTTGACCTTGTCAGGGTCGGGGGCCGGAGGACTCCACAGCAGTGGGGGCCCACGCTTCTTCTTTGTCTCCTTCTCAATCTCCTCCTGCACCTGTAGGCATGGCCACAGAGAGAGAAATTAGTGGGCACTTGGATACATGTGCACTGTGCTGTAGTGTGCTTCTTGTAGAGAGCTGTACGCTCAGT
>JAWQFJ010005746.1:17500-22500 GCA_034096865.1 Theodoxus fluviatilis | reverse complement strand
GAATCCTCTCGTGTCTCTCTCGTGTCTGTCTAAACGCAATGCCTTTTTATTATCGGAACATGAATGATAGTGTGGACCGTTCATTATGCAATTATATTCCCACGCGGCTAGCTCTACTAGTACGTTGTCTTAACGCGCAAGATGGCCGTCCCATGTGCGTGCCGCTAGGTTCAGTTGGCACCGGCGATCGGACGCTGTTTCGATGTTGTAAAGGTGGGGAAGCGCGAGTGAAGTCGAGGCGTGCTGGGAGAAATATAGGAAGACGACGCACATGTTGTCGTCGACGATTTCTACACAGACACGTCCATCGGAAGTTGTGGTGTGCGGAACTGTATGACTTGCGCGCGAAGGAAGCTAGCCCACGTGATGAACCTCGAGGCGAACGTAGTGCCTACGCACTGCGTTGGAAAGAATGGTGGTGCTTCGGAGTACCCAACTTCGACATGGGCACGGAGACCGCACTCGATCAAGTGGTGGCGGAGGGGGGGAGTGACCACTGCAGTGTGGGGAAAGAAGGGAAGCAGGTATGGAACTGGACTCTGGAGCGGTCTGTTGCAGTATGGGCCTTTCCATCGCCACTCGCCCCATTGTGTGTGTTCGGAGCTCCGCGTGTTTTCTCTTTGCTATACTTCATTACTTGTGCCATACACGTAGTGCGGCTTTCGATCTGGCGAAGCCGTAGGATAGCGGTGTTGTATACATGTTAGAGTTGGCGCAATTTGGTCGCTCTAGACACACGTAGAAAGAGCAATACAGTTCGTCAAACGTCTCGGATTCAAGTGAACTTTCTAGTCTTTCAACACACGGAGCTTACAAAGTCCCCCCCACCCCCAGTACATCCTCCACCATAAACCTTAACCCCTCTTTCTCCCCCCTCACCCCCCCCCCCCCCCCCCCCCCCGCAATCCTCCTCCACACCATAACCTCTAATCTCTCTCTCTCTCTCTCTCTCTCTCTCTCTCTCTCTCTCTCTCTCTCTCTCTCTCTCTCTCTCTCTCTCTCTCTCTCTCTCTCTCTCTCTCCAATCAAAATTCAGCAGGGTCCACATTGAAGTTACCTGTAGTCTGCATGGTGTATATAGAAAGAATGAATTAATAATGAAAGGAATGTTATGCCCTATCAGCCTTTGTGGATTAATGGAGATCATTAATGAAAATCACTCGAATTTGCTTGAATAAAATAACTTGTGATTTTCCCTAGTTATTCACTTTCTTAGTTTCTAGCAATGCGTAGGGAGACACAACTGGTCCATTCTTAACATCCTTCATTCCCCCCCCCCCCCCCCCCCCCCCCCCCCCACCCCCCACGCGCACGCACACACACACACACGCACACACATGCAGATGGTCTATGGCAAGGCAGAGGCAAATTTATGCAAGGCAGTGGTTTGAGTATGTGTAGCTTTGGAAAGGAGACAACTTGTGCACAGTGGCTAGTCACAATGGTAGAACTAGGGATTGTTCCCCAATCCCAGTCAGATAGCTGTTACCCATGTCTGATCACATTGAAGTTTCCAAATTTGAATAGTAGCTCCACTCTTGTTATGGCTGAGTGCTCAAATCAAGATGGACAAGTGCATGGTTGCTGAACTCCTTTGTTTGAGCTCCACAGGGTGAAGTGTTGGTCATCAAGAGTTGTGTAGAAGTTGTATGCAGAGGGGAGTGTATGGTTGCTTGGCACTTGGTGCACAGTAAGAAAATGATACATGTATACCATTTTGTAGAGAGAATGCTCGGTGTGTGATGTGCTGTGTGTGTGTGTTTGCAGATGAGCACTGGGGCAGGAAGGCGTCCCTCTTGCAAGTGTTCCAAGCTACTCAAGCTCTACCAGATCAGCGACACTGAGGCCATACGCATGTGTGAGGATGTCACAGTAAGTTGGTGTCTCCTTGTCTCTCTCTCTCTCTCTCTCTCTCTCTCTCTCTCTCTCTCTCTCTCTCTCTCTCTCTCTCTCTCTCTCTCTCTCTCTCTCTCTCTCTCTCTCTCTCTTCCCCCCCCCCCCCTCCCCCCTGTCTGTCCGTCTCTGTCTCTTGTCTATGTCTACCTCTCTTTGTCTCTTTGTCTTTTGTGTGTTGGTTGGTCTGTCTGTGTGTCGGTTTGACTGTGTGTGTCTGTCTTGTGTGTGTGTCTGCCTGCCTGTCTGTCTGTCTGTCTGTCTGTCTGTCTGTCTGTCTGTCTGTCTGTCTGTCTGTCTGTGTGTCTGTGTGTCCGTCTGTCTGTCTGTGTGTCCGTCTGTCTGTCTGTGTGTCTGCCTGCCTGCCTGCCTGCCTGCCTGCCTGTTTGTCTGTCTGTCTGTGTGTCCGTCTGTCTGTGTGTCTGTCTGTGTGTCTCTCTCCCTCCCTCCCTCCTCCCGCTTGCCCTCCCTTACACCCCCCCCCCTTCCCCCTCCCTCCCCCCAGTGAATGGCAAGCAAGAAACAAACAGTTGCCCTTGCTACATAGAAAGCAGACAAAAAAATTCTGTTTTGTAAAAATGTGTATGAACCATCCATTTTGGGGGGTTAGTCATTTGAGGGCATTTAAAAACGGGGACCATCAAGCTGCTGAATGATTAACCCAGACTGAGTGCTCAGCTACAAGACTAGGGAATTGTGACATACACAAAAGAGACATTACTCCTCATGCAGTCACACAACATAAAGAACAGTGTTGGGAGCTGTGTGATGTGATTAGGAACATTGTGAGATTGAGTTGTCAAGAACTGCATGATCATAGTGTCACGTGGGCCTGAGATCAGAATGAGGATCAATTTAGAGGTGTCAGTTGTTTGTCTGATGCAGTGTAAATGATTGTTAATTCATGGCTTGTACATGAATCAGAAATCAACCCTGGGCATTTGCTTGACTGGCTGTAACTTGTGGGAAAATTGGGTGCTTGGTGTGTGGTTAAAGCTTGGACCTTCATTCATAGATTTAGGAAGATTGTTGTAGATTATCAGTTATCAACACGTGGCATGCAGTACTTAAAGTAAAGTGCTTATACTTATTGATTCTTAAACTCTGATTTTTGACTCACATGGGAAGCAAAAGTGAGTCTATGTACTGAGCCGTGTCGGGCGTCCGTCCGGGCGTAAAAAACTTAAACGTTGGATTTTTCTCGGAGACTATTAAGTCTATCAACACCAAATGTGGCATGATGGTGTATGATGACAAGGCCTCAAAAAACATACATAGTGACTTGACCTTGCTTCAAGGTCAAGGTCACAGGAGCCATAAATGTGGTCTCAAAAACAGTCATTTTTCACATTTTCCCAATTTTCTCCCACGTTATTAAGAATGGCGACCTTAGCTACACGTGGTATATAGGTCAAAGCACGCCCTATCTTTTGATACCAGTTTGGTTGACCTTGCTTCAAGGTCAAGGTCACAGGAGCTCATCAAAGTTGGATTGTATACATATTTTGAAGTGACCTTGACCCTGAACTATGGAAGATAACTGTTTCAAACTTAATAATTATGTGGGGCACATGTATGTTATACTTTCATCATGAGACACATTTGGTTACATATCATCAAGGTCAAGGTCACTTTGACCCTTATGAAATGTGACCAAAATGGGGTAGTGAACCACTAAAAGTGACTATATCTCATGGTAGAAAGTGCCAATAAGCACCATTGTGCTTCCTATGTCTTGTTGTCTAATCAGTTGTTTATCAGTCAAATGCAGGAAAGATTATGTGATTCCCCTTGATTCCCAAGTCACTTTTCTTATGTTATGAGTGTGTTATGACAAGTTGGCTGTGACTGCAAGTCACTGCCGTCACACTGGTGCCTATTAGTACGCTGTGTGTGTGGCTGTGTGCTGACTTTGTGTGTGTGTGTGTGTGTGTGTGCTGACTTTGTGTGTGTGTGTGTGTGTGTGCTGACTTTGTGTATGTGCTGACTGTGTGTTGCTGTGTGCTGACTTTGTGTGTGTGGCTGTGTGCTGACTTTGTGTGTGCTGACTTTGTGTGTGTGTGTGTGTGTGTGTGTGTGTGTGCTGACTTTGTATGTGTGCTGACTGTGTGTGTGGCTGTGTGCTGACTTTTATGTGTGTGTCTGTGTGCTGACTTTGTGTGTGCTGACTTTGTGTGTGTGCTGACTGTGTGTGTGGCTGTGTGCTGACTGTGTGTGTGGCTGTGTGCTGACTTTGTGTGTGCTGACTTTGTGTGTGTGTGTGTGTGTGTGCTGACTTTGTATGTGTGCTGACTGTGTGTGTGGCTGTGTGCTGACTGTGTGTGTGGCTGTGTGCTGACTTTGTGTGTGCTGACTTTGTATATGTGTGCTGTGTGTGTGGCTGTGTGCTGGCTGTGTGCTGAATGTGTGTGGCTGTGTGCTGAATGTGTGTGGCTGTGTGCTGACTCTGTGTGTGGCTGTGTGCTGACTGTGTGTGTGGCTGTGTGCTGACTCTGTGTGTGGCTGTGTGCTGACTTTGTGTGTGGCTGTGTGCTGACTGTGTGCTGACTGTGTGTGTGTGTGCTGACTGTGTGTGTGTGTGTGTGTGTGCTGACTGTGTGTGTGTGTGTGCTGACTGTGTGTGTGTGTGTGTGCTGACTGTGTGTGTGTGTGTGTGCTGACTGTGTGTGTGTGCTGACTGTGTGGCTGTGTGCTGACTGTGTGTGTGTGTGTGCTGACTTTGTGTGGCTGTGTGCTGACTGTGTGTGTGTGCTGATTTGTGTGTGTGTGTGTGCTGACTGTGTGTGGCTGTGTGCTGACTTTGTGTGTGTGTGGCTGTGTGCTGACTGTGTGTGTGTGTGTGTGTGTGCTGACTGTGTGTGTGTGCTGACTGTGTGTGTGTGCTGACTTTGTGTGGCTGTGTGCTGACTTTGTGTGGCTGTGTGCTGACTTTGTGTGGCTGTGTGCTGACTGTGTGTGTGTGCTGACTGTGTGGCTGTGTGCTGACTGTGTGTGTGTGGCTGTGTGCTGACTTTGTGTGGCTGTGTGCTGACTGTGTGTGTGTGTGTGTGCTGACTTTGTGTGTGAGTGTGTGTGCTGACTTTGTGTGGCTGTGTGCTGACTTTGTG
>JAWQFJ010005746.1:0-15000 GCA_034096865.1 Theodoxus fluviatilis | reverse complement strand
GCAAGTACACCTTTCTCAGCAGGCCCCCCTCGGTGGCGTCAGACGGCTCCTGCAGTGCCAGTTCTTTGGAAACCAAGCGCAGCGGCTGTGATAGGACCCAGGGAGGGCAGAGGCAGTGGGTTGGACTTGCGTCCTCCAAGAGCAGCACTTCTGCCTCAGTGTGCTTGGTTCCTGGCAAGGACTCTGCTCTCCAGGAGTCCGCATCCTCCAGACCAGGCTCTGACTGTGGCTTTGTGGCTGCTGCATCAGTCAGCAGCACTCTGCCGTGGCAGCGTGGTGGTCTGCCTGCAAGGCCAAAGTCTTTGTCCAGAACTTCTCAGTACCAGTCCAGCAGCATCTGTAGTCTGCCAGAGAGTCTGTCTGCCACCCGCAGCGGGTCCGTCTCCTCCAACTCGTCTCAGTCAGGTGGAACTGCGACTGTGAACGGGACTGGGTTAGACAAGTCGGGCAGCACACCTTCAGGCAGCTTTAGATCCATTTCAGAAATTTTGTCATCACTAGGGAGCAAAACTTCGGCTGTCAGCAGACCTGGTGTGTCCAACGGTGCTTCTCAGGGAAACAGCACCAGGCCTGTGATCAGTGGGCTTTCTCACGGCAGACCTTCCACGCAGCCCTCGGGCACCTCGCAGAGGACTTGTGGGAAGGGCCCCCAGCCCAGTGGTGTGTTGAATAGCTGCAGAGGTGCCTGGGCAAAGTCCAACACCTCCGCAGCTCGTCCACAGTTGCCTGAACTGACTCCTCTCACTGTCCTCCCCCTGCACGAGCCTCCCTTTCCAGTGGACACCACCACTCTTGTGCACCGGCAGCAAGGTAGTCGTTGGAACAGGAAGGCAATCCAGAAATACCCACGGGAGTTGGTGTCAGCTCCAGCTCCTGCCCTCCCACAGCCACCACTGCGCCCCCCACAGCCACCACTGCGCCCCCCACAGCCACCACTGCGCTCCCCACATCCCCGTCCCCAGCTGCGTGGGTGGACTCCAGTGGGTGGCTATCAGACCTCCCGCTGGTCAGCCAGGTCTGCACCCCTCCATCCCCCCACACGCCCCATCTCAGAGCGGGTACTTGCTCAGGAAGCTGCAGAACAGAGTCTCAGCAAAACTTCTTTGGTCGCCTCAGCCACAAACGGCCTTGCCCTTCCCAGCACAACCCCTACTCCATCATCTCGACCATCCAGTGCTTCAAGCCTGGGGGAGAGTGAGAAAATAATAGACCTGCGGTTTCGTTGCTTCTGGCAGAAGAAGACTGCCAAGGACTTTGCTGCCTACCCCTTGAAGGGTTCCAGTCGGGCAGAGGTGGAATCGAACAGGGACTTGAGTGCTGTATCAAGCCATCAGTCCTCAAGGTCTCCCACTCACAGCCTGGGCAGCACCGGCAGCCAGGCCACCTCCTCCAGCAGCGGCAGTGCGGGCAGAATCCAAGGCCGCAAAAGGCCAGGGTCAGGCAGAGCCCAGCCCCCATCCAGCAAGAAGAGGAAGGCGCCGGGACAGACACACAGCCACAGACCACTGAGTACAGCAGAGCCAGAGTTGCAGGGAGCCAGTTCCAAGCCTTCAGCCTCCCAGACTTCTGACCTTCCTGCAGTGACCCCTGCAGCTGCTGAAGCATCGATCGAGGTGGAAGACGTGGCCTCACTCTTGGCGTCGGCACCTGCAGTGGAGTTGGACTCAGACGCGGAGGAGTTCCTCGCGGACTTGATGTCCTGAGGCTGCTGCCAGGTGTCTGTCATCTCCTCAGCTTGAGACTGACAAGGCATCTCGTCGTTCCTGCTGACAGGTTGGTAGACTTGCTGTTGTATACTGTGGAAACTGCTTTCCCCGTGTCCCTGACCTGCCTCCAGTGTTGTGTCTTGTAATATCAGTGACGAGACTGTGTCTTGTAATATCAGTGACGAGACTGTGTCTTGTAATATCAGTGACGAGACTGTGTCTTGTAATATCAGTGACGAGACTGTGTCTTGTAATATCAGTGACGAGACTTTCTTTTGGAATGTTGCCATGCTGTCAGGGCTTGGATTTTAAAAACCAGATGCAAATCTTTTGCAGCAGGATATATCATACAACTCATCAGGTTTATGGCAGTTTTTCTTTCTAGAAATGTGTGTCGAGTCAACTTGTACTGTGGACCCCCAGTTTTGTTTTCTCCTTGGTGTGAAGTCCCACGACCCTTGACTGGCCAGCTGAGATAGTTGACTTGTTCTTCCTGTGAATAAGAGAATCGAGGCTTTGATCCGATTCCAGCATTGGAAACTGCAGAATGTTGGGACTGGTGTCCTGACAGTCGTTGCGTGCCGTCTTTGCTCCAAGAATTGCTGCAAGGCTTCCTGCCACCTGAATGAAGTCTGGTTTTCCTGTGGATGACACTCATGCAGGGAAAGTCGTATTCATAAGGCCAAAAGAAGAATGAGATGTGGTTTCAGCAACAAGGCCAGAAAAAGTAGGGTTGGTAGGTTGGCCTGAACCAAAAAGAAACATTGTTTAAATAGAAGAGGCCAGGTTTAACATAAATCACAATTTTTCTTTAGCTGTAAGTGTATAACTGATTCCCCACCCCCCACCCACACACCCCTCCTTTAAAAGTATATTCCCTGACTGCTCATAAGGCAAGGAAGATGGGACAGCACACAATACATTGAAAATCATCTTTTTTTCTTTTCCTTCCTCCCCCCCCCCCCCCCCCCCCCCCCTTTGTGGTGTGTGTATGCGCACAATTGAAACATGTTTAGGGTCATCAGAAACAAAAAATGGATAGGTTGTATTACTGTAACAACAACTATTTGTTTCTTTGACCTAAAAAAGGGGGTGGGTGGTGTTGCTGCCGCAGGTTTTCAGTGCTTCTGACATTTACCTAAAACTTGTAACTGGGTGGAAGGAAGTTGCCGCGTGCTGTATCTTAGTTGAAGGTCTGCACTTTATTTGCGTCGATGCTCTCCCTTTGATCGCTCTTGTGCCCACGTGTCGCATAATGTATCTTGTGGAATGTAGTTCCATTTTTGACTCACATGCGAAGCAAAAGTGAGTCTATGTACTGAGCCGTGTCGTCCGTCCGGGCGTCCGTCCGTCCGTAAAAAACTTAAACGTTGGATTTTTCTCGGAGACTATTAAGTCTATCAACACCAAATGTGGCATGATGGTGTATGATGACAAGGCCTCAAAAAACATACATAGTGACTTGACCTTGCTTCAAGGTCAAGGTCACAGGAGCCATAAATGTGGTCTCAAAAACAGTCATTTTTCACATTTTCCCAATTTTCTCCCACGTTATTGAGAATGGCGACCTTAGCTACACGTGGTATATAGGTCAAAGCAAGCCCTATCTTTTGATACCAGTTTGGTTGACCTTGCTTCAAGGTCAAGGTCACAGGAGCTCTTCAAAGTTGGATTGTATACCTATTTTGAAGTGACCTTGACCCTGAACTATGGAAGATAACTGTTTCAAACTTAATAATTATGTGGGGCACATGTTATACTTTCATCATGAGACACATTTGGTCACATATCATCAAGGTCAAGGTCACTTTGACCCTTATGAAATGTGACCAAAATGGGGTAGTGAACCACTAAAAGTGACTATATCTCATGGTAGAAAGTGCCAATAAGCACCATTGTGCTTCCTATGTCTTGAATTAACAGCTTTGTGTTGCATGACCTTGGATGACCTTGACCTTGGGTCAAGGTCACATGTATTTTGGTAGGAAAAATGTGTAAAGCATTTCTTTGTGTATGATGTCATTGGTAGGTTTAGTTGTTTGACCTTGACCTTGAAGGTCACCTGAAGGTCAAGGTCATATAAATGTCAAGGTCAAGCATGTGAGTCGTATGGGCTTTGCCCTTCTTGTTTTGTTTTATTCTAAAGTTTCTTGTGGATTCTTTATACTGATTTGTGCATTTGTATTTCTACGGACACAATGTAGTTTTTGACTCACATGCAAAGCAAAAGTGAGTCTATGTACTGAGCTGTGTTGTCCGTCCGTCCGTCCGGGCGTCCGTCCGTCCGGGCGTAAAAAACTTAAACGTTGGATTTTTCTCGGAGACTATTAAGTCTATCAACACCAAATGTGGCATGATTGTGTATGATGACAAGGCCTCAAAAAACATACATAGTGACTTGACCTTGCTTCAAGGTCAAGGTCACAGGAGCCATAAATGTTGTCTCAAAAACAGTCATTTTTCACATTTTCCCAATTTTCTCCCACGTTATTGAGAATGGCGACCTTAGCTACAAGTGGTATATAGGTCAAAGCAAGCCCTATCTTTTGATACCAGTTTGGTTGACCTTGCTTCAAGGTCAAGGTCACAGCTCTTCAAAGTTGGATTGTATACATATTTTGAAGTGACCTTGACCCTGAACTATGGCAGATAACTGTTTCAAACTTAATAATTATGTGGGGCACATGTTATACTTTCATCATGAGACACATTTGGTCACATATCATCAAGGTCAAGGTCACTTTGACCCTTATGAAATGTGACCAAAATGGGGTAGTGAACCACTAAAAGTGACTACATCTCATGGTAGAAAGTGCCAATAAGCACCATTGTGCTTCCTATGCCTTGAATTAACAGCTTTGTGTTGCATGACCTTGGATGACCTTGACCTTGGGTCAAGGTCACATGTATTTTGGTAGGAAAAATGTGTAAAGCATTTCTTTGTGTATGATGTCATTGGTAGGTTTAGTTGTTTGACCTTGACCTTGAAGGTCACCTGAAGGTCAAGGTCATGTAAAGGTCAAGGTCAAGCATGTGAGTTGTATGGGCTTTGCCCTTCTTGTTAATCCTTGATTCTACGAAATCTTCAAAAATGCTGTAGTGAGCAGCATATTCATGATATTGCTTTTGTATTTGTATGCTTGGTGCTACTTACGGCGCGCAAAATAAAAACCGACCATTCAGCCATCTTGTCAAACAAAGGAAAACCGATGAAACTTTTCACTACTATCTTGCCATTTCAAGGCCAACAATTTTTTACGGCTCTGTTCGGATGAAGACAAATGAGTAAAGAAAACCAACTTCTATCCAAACAACCGTCTTTGCTGTTGATTGACTTGGAGCAAGAGGCAGCCACAGGTGGGAGGAAGAAAAGAAAAATGGTGAAGTTCAGTGACCTGATTGATTTAAGTGAAAATTGGTTGGTTAGCAAAATAAATGCTCTTCATTTTGTTTCTGTGAGGACTAGAAAATTCATACAATTTGGGGATTCATCAACGCCCTACTGCCTTGCTGATGTTCAAACTCGCAGTAGATTTCTGTCTCATGCAACACCTCTCCCTAGAGAAAATGGAAATGTCATGAACTGTACAACGCCATACTCATGCAGGTGTCACAACAATGACAGAGATGTGGAACAACGTGGATATCTGTACAGTTTGTCAACACACGGAGAAAAAGAAAGTGTTGTGAACTGCACTACCCACTCATACAAGTATCTCATGACTGGAGGGATGTGATATGACATAGCTGTGTGTTAAGGTTGCAGACATTCTTTGATGATAAGATAAGAATACAGACTTTTCCCCCCAATAAGATGTTAGTGACATTTTGATTTGAAAATGAATTAAAACTGAGCATTCAATGTTAATGATGTGAGACGGTCTGTTCTTGTTTGTTTCCAGTACTTTGGGTGATACAGATCCCAACCTGATGAAAGGGAAATGTATTGTTCCAGTACTTGGGGTGATACAGATCCAAACCTGATGAAAGGAAAATGTATTGTTCCAGTACTTGGTGATACAGATCCCACACTGATGAAAAGGAAATGTATTGTTCCAGTACTTGGGGTGATACAGATCCCAAAATGATGAAAAGGAAATGTATTGTTCCAGTACTTGGGGTGATACAGATCCCAAACTGATGAAAATGAAATGTATTGTTCTAGTACTTGGGGTGATACAGATCCCAACCTGATGAAAAGGAAATGTATTGTTCCAGTACTTGGGGTGATACAGATCCCAACCTGATGAAAGGGAAATGTATTGTTCCAGTAGTTGGGGTGATACAGATCCTAACCTGATGAAAGGGAAATGTATTGTTCCAGTAGTTGGGGTGATACAGATCCTAACCTGATGAAAGGGAAATGTATTGTTCTAGTACTTGGGGTGATACAGATCCCAACCTGATGAAAGGAAATGTATTGTTCTAGTACTTGGGGTGATACAGATCCAAACCTGATGAAAGGAAAATGTATTGTTCCAGTACTTGGTGATACAGATCCCACACTGATGAAAAGGAAATGTATTGTTCCAGTACTTGGGGTGATACAGATCCCAAACTGATGAAAAGGAAATGTATTGTTCTAGTACTTGGGGTGATACAGATCCCAACCTGATGAAAAGGAAATGTATTGTTCCAGTACTTGGGGTGATACTGATCCCAACCTGATGAAAGGGAAATGTATTGTTCCAGTACTTGGTGATACAGATCCCAACCTGATGAAAGGGAAATGTATTGTTCCAGTAGTTGGGGTGATACAGATCCCAACCTGATGAAAGGGAAATGTATTGTTCCAGTACTTGGGGTGATACAGATCCCAACCTGATGAAAGGGAAATGTATTGTTCCAGTAGTTGGGGTGATACAGATCCCAACCTGATGAAAGGGAAATGTATTGTTCCAGTAGTTGGGGTGATACAGATCCCAACCTGATGAAAGGGAAATGTATTGTTCCAGTACTTGGTGATACTGATCCCAACCTGATGAAAGGGAAATGTATTGTTCCAGTACTTGGGGTGATACAGATCCCAACCTGATGAAAGGGAAATGTATTGTTCCAGTAGTTGGGGTGATACAGATCCCAACCTGACGATTGGGAATTCCTCTGCAATGTCCAGAACCCTTATATGTAAAGCAGACATCATACCTGTAATTTCTTTCTAAAGATTGAATCAAATGTTCAAATGTCACAAAGAAGAGTAATTTTTTTTTTGCAAGAGGCATGATAAAGCTTAGTTTATGGGGAAGCATGCAGCGTCTGGTTTTGAAAAGATTCAGTAGAAGAACTGCAAGGTTGGATGTTGGTATGTGACTGTGGATAAGGAAACAAGGCAAACGTAGGAACGATGACAAAATGAAATACATCAACCACAATGTTATTCATTCATGCATATTCCATTTTTAAGAAAGCATGTTCGTAGAGGAAATCATTAATTTGCTTAGTCTTTTCTCAGCGTTTGCCCAAAAACTGTTTTGCTGACGAGCCTTGTCTCTCATGTACAGTCACATATGATGACAGCTCTCACTGAGGGAAAAACAAACAGAACTGCCCTTGCGGTTGCCTTTGACCAGCATGCAGGGTGCTGGGGGATGCACCTGTTGTGCACGTTCTGCAGCCCTGTGCTGGCGTGAAGCGTGAGAGGAAGTGGAATGCCGCAGATGCATGGTTTCTGCAGCCCTGTGCTGGCGTGGAGCGTGACAGGAAGTGGAATGCCGCAGATGCATGGTTTCTGTTTCAGGAAACTGCATCTTGGGTCACCATCATGGCAGACAGGGGAGACATCCTTGATGACGTCATGCAGAGGATGCCTGATGCCGTGGTGTCCCCCGTGGTCAACAACGTGCCCCCAGCAAGAGCCAAGGGCTGCCAGGAGGTGGCTGCCCACCACGACCCCTCCACCCAAGGGAACAGCGATGACAGCGAGGACTTGGGCAACGACCCTGGCATGGGTCAAGCTCCAACCTCAGCGCCAGACGTAGGACAGTCTGGTGACAACAACGGCAATGAAGATCTTGCCCAGCATGATAATGTGAGACAGCCCTCGGACAATAATGGCAATGAAGATCTTGCCCAGCACAGTGTGGGACAGCCCTCAGACAACAATGGCAACGAAAGTTTTGCCCAGCACGACATGGGACAGACTGAGGGTCAGGTTTCAGGACAGGGGGACATGCTGGTCACCAGCAATGGGGTGGGCAATGTTTCCATAGCAACCACCCCCTTCTACACCAGCTCCCCCACCTCCGAAGGATCAGGGCTGACTGACTTGTCCAGCACTGTCCCAGTCCCCCAATTTGCCCCTGGAATGGCTCGGGCAGCCCCCAGTGGCAATGGTGGTGTGAGGGACGGTGGTAGTGCCAATGTGGCTGTGGCCTGGACTGCAAATGTGGAGAGCTCCAACCTCCACGGGTCCACAGACTCGGCAGTGCCATCCATGCCTGCACACTTGGACGCCAGTGGCGGTCAGGTGGTGGGTGCCGATGCTGGGGAGTTCTCCGGATCTGACCTGGCTGTCAACTCCAGCACCAATCAGAGCACTGGGAACTCCCAGTTTGACAGTGGCGTTGCGTACAGTGGGAATTTCACAGACAGTGTTGCTGAGACCTCCACAGCCACCGGGGTCTGGGTGGAGGATGGCTGTGGAGAAGCAGACCAACAGCCCCAAGTGACCTCCCAGTCTTACATGGCGTCCTCTGCCATGAGCTCCCCCATCTCCACCTCCACCCCCTGCCCCAGCAGGTTTGCCTCTGCCAACAGCGTGAACCCTGGGGCCGGAAACTCCACAGATGCTGACACTGACCTGGGTACAACAACAGCCCCCCTTTCCTCAGAGGCATCTTGCCCTAGTGATAGCAAGGCCGATATTGGTGACTTGCAAGGAAGCAATGTGGCCCACACAGAAAGTGCTGTGGCCCACACAGAAAGTGCTGTGGCCCACTCAGAAAGTGCTGTGGCCCACACAGAAAGTGCTGTGGCCCACACAGAAAGTGCTGTGGCCCACACAGAAAGTGCTGTGGCCCACACAGAAAGTGCTGTGGCCCACACAGAAAGTGCTGTGGCCCACACAGAAAGTGCTAGAGGTCTTACTCAAGGAACACCCATGGAAGAAAGTGTGGAGTACACCAATACTCGGCTGGAAGGGGACAGAAGAACTCCACATGGTCAGACTGGGGCCATGGAGGGGGCCGAGGCCCAGGAATTTGTCAGTGACAGTGCCATGATGACCTGGGGTCAGGGATTCGGGCAGGAATCTGTCCATCCCTACACCACAGACGCCGCACCCTACACCAGTGCCGAGACCAACCCCGTCTTCTCCCAGTCTGTAGCCTCCACAGCCAGCCCCCAGCCGAACTCCGCATCGCCCATCGTCCAATCGGCCCTCGTCACGGCAGCCAGCCAGGTGGCAGTGTCTAAGGGGGATGGAAGCACCACTGCCCACCATGGGGGTGTGGTCCCAAGCATTGAGCACGACGTGGACGTCTACTTCTCCAGCACTGTGACAGACACGGGGCAGAGCCTAACGGTGTATGTGCACAGCCAGAGTGCCTCTGAAGGCGGTGAGCCACTGACAGCTGCCTCCGCAGCCGAGCTGGAGGCTGTGCAGTATTACCCCCACGCAGTGCCAGCCAGCAGCAGTGGGGACCTGCCCCGCCCCGCCCACACCCAGGGCAGCTCCCACCTGACCAAGGAAGTGGCTGCGGAGTGTGCTGGGGCATCGCTGGCTGCTGGCAGCGCTGTGCGCTCTGCAACAGTGGCTTTCCCCTCCACCACCACCCAGAGTTTTCAGCCATACTTCACCACTGCCACCACCACCTCCTCTCTGTCGGTGAAGTCTGCACACAGCACTCAGGCTGTGACGTTGGAGGACATGGACACTGCCGCTTCAGAGCCTGAAGTGGGTGGAGTGCAAAACTCTGACCTTGCAGCTGACTTTGCTTCTGATCACAGTGCAGCGTCCGATGTTGGCATGGACCAAGATGCTGGACAAGATGCCCTTGTGCAACAGTTCGTCCCGCACCAGGGTGAGGATGATGTTGACATGCAGCAACAGATGGAGGACCACAGCGAGACTGGGCAGGGCTCGTTTCACTACGCAGGGGACCAGGCTGTTGGGGAGGATGTTGACATGCAGCAACAGATGGAGGACCACAGCGAGACTGGGCAGGGCTCGTTTCACTACGCAGGGGACCAGGCTGTTGGGGAGGATGTTGCACAGCAGTACCTCGCTGACCAGGCTGCCGCAGACCAAGGTCACTGTGACATAGATGGGAAGATCTCGGACAAAGTTGTGGACCAGTTCACTGGCAGTGCTGATGTCACGAACCACTTTGTCACAAGCCGGAATGCCGTGGATCAGAGCGCTCTGCAGGGGGAGGCTGTCCGCCTGGCAGGGGATGGCCAGGGTGCAATGGGCCACACACAGGACGCGGGGCAGCGGACAGAAAGTGAGAGTGGGGGGCAGGTGGAGGACGGTGATGAACAGGAAGAGGACATGGACCACAGCGGTCAGCTGTCCACCCTTCCTGACCCCTCCTCCAGCCAGGCCTTGCAGCCGCTCCCTGGATCCGAGGCTTGGTCGACAGGATGTTCCAACCCTGGCCTCGGCTCTCGCCCTGCTTCTCTCGGTCACTCCAGCTTTACCAGCACACTGTCTGCTGTGAGTTCCCTGTCCTCCACCAGCTCTCTGTCCAGCCTCTCTACAGAGGCGCAGGCCTCGGACTCGCTGTCCTATGATCAGGCAGACAGCTACTTCCTACAGCCAGCACAGGCAGCCTCCCAAAGCAGCAGGGAAACAGTGGCTGGTCAGCTGGAGACCGACACGAGCTTGGGGGACGTCCCAGCCTCCACTGCCTGCCACACTGGGCAAGCACCACAGCTGGAAGCCGCGTCCAGCACTGGGATGATGACTGCAGCCAAGAGTGTCGCCGTCTCCACCTTCCCAGCCCAGATGAGCCTGTCCCCTCCAGCTGCGGCAACCACGTCCTCTGCAACGCCCTCAAAGCCGGCAGTGACGGAGTCCCAGGGCTACATGCTGCTAACGCGCATGGTGCAGCCATCCAACATATTTCCTCCTCGCTCCCCTGCACCTCGGCTGCCTGCAGGTCGGTCTCCCAGGCCAAGCAGCGCCAGACCGCAGCAGGCGTTTGCTGTGATGGCGCCTGCCTCCAGCATGCTTGGCCCGAGGATGAAGCTGCAGGAAGCTGTGACAAATCGACTGCAGGCGCCTGGAACTCGGACTGCTGCAGCGGCGCCAACTGCAGGCATAGTCACTGCTGCCTCCACAACCCTGAAGCAGTCCACCACCTCCACACCAGCCACCATCACCAGCAGCACCGCCTCCAGCAGCACCCCCTCCAGCACCACCACGGTGACGGTGAAGCTGCCCAATGGCTTAGTGCAGGTGATCCAGTTGCCCACCTCTCTCCTGTCCAGTCTGCCTGGAGCCACCCTGTCCAGCAGCGGTCTTGCAGGCAAGGCCGCTGCATCGTCCCCTGCCACCGCCCTCACTGCTCTTCTGGCAGGTACCAAGCTGGCCACTGCCACTGCCACCCCCAGTGGTGCGGCCCTTTCCTCTCCCCCTCCACCTTCCTTCAGCCTTCTGACCTCTGCAGGCGCCACTGTCCCCACAACCTCTGTGCCAAGGACGTCCCTGCAGCAGCAGTCTGCCTCTGCAGCCTCCGCAATTCCTGCACCAAAGATGGCCAAGATGATCACGGAGGCATTGCTGGGTCAGGCACAGACGGGACCAACCATCTCCATGGTAACTGCAGTGGAGCCGCAGCCTGGGGAGTCTCCAGCAACTGCGCTGCAGCTGTCATCCCCTCCCCCAGAGTGTGGAGACAAGACCTTGGCCCTCCCTCCTGGCAGCCAGCCCTCCAGCAGCACGACAGGGGTGAGTGTGTGTCTCCAGCAGCACGACAGGGGTGAGTGTGTGTCTCCAGCAGCACGACAGGGGTGAGTGTGTGTCTCCAGCAGCACGACAGGGGTGAGTGTGTGTCTCCAGCAGCACGACAGGGGTGAGTGTGTGTCTCCAGCAGCACGACAGGGGTCAGTGTGTGTCTCCAGCAGCACGACAGGGGTGAGTGTGTGTCTCCAGCAGCACGACAGGGGTCAGTGTGTGTCTCCAGCAGCACGACAGGGGTCAGTGTGTGTCTCCAGCAGCATGACAGGGGTCAGTGTGTGTCTCCAGCAGCACGACAGGGGTCAGTGTCTCCAGCAGCATGACAGGGGTGAGTGTGTGTCTCCAGCAGCACAACAGGGGTCAGTGTCTCCAGCAGCACGACAGGCGTGAATGTGTGTCTCCAGCAGCACGACAGGGGTGAGTGTGTGTCTCCAGCAGCACGACAGGGGTCAGTGTGTGTCTCCAGCAGCACGACAGGGGTCAGTGTCTCCAG
Source organism: Theodoxus fluviatilis (assembly GCA_034096865.1). NCBI lineage: Eukaryota > Metazoa > Mollusca > Gastropoda > Cycloneritida > Neritidae > Theodoxus > Theodoxus fluviatilis. The sequence goes on along the minus strand of JAWQFJ010005746.1, from coordinate 2,900 downwards.
CAGCATGACAGGGGTCAGTGTCTCCAGCAGCACAACAGGGGTCAGTGTCTCCAGCAGCACGACAGGGGTGAGTGTGTGTCTCCAGCAACACGACAGGGGTGAGTGTGTGTCTCCAGCAGCACGACAGGGGTCAGTGTCTCCAGCAGCATGACAGGGGTCAGTGTCTCCAGCAGCACAACAGGGGTCAGTGTCTCCAGCAGCATGACAGGGGTCAGTGTCTCCAGCAGCACAACAGGGGTCAGTGTCTCCAGCAGCACGACAGGGGTGAGTGTGTGTCTCCAGCAACACGACAGGGGTGAGTGTGTGTCTCCAGCAGCACGACAGGGGTCAGTGTGTGTGCCAACATGCTGACACTTCTCCAATGCAGTGCGGTGGAGCCACCTTAGTGTCCGTACACAGACTTGGAAAGATGGTTTGTGTATTTATTTATTTGTATGTATTTATTTATTTAATAATAATATTAATAAAGTTTATACAGTGCATTTTCATATACATGCTCAAAGCGCTTTACAGGCATGAAAGACATGAAACATATAAATAATGCCGAACACAAGTAAAGCAAACTCAAGCGCAGTACACATACAATGCATAAGCACACAAGTAGACCAAGCCCAAAGCAACACAACACAGCAACAACTTGACACAGGCGAAACCAGTAAACCAATAAGACATCAACACACAAGCCAAACAATAACGGGACCAACCACAGGCCCACATATAAAGCACGGCAAGGATGAAAGCCCGTCGCATATGGCACAAATACGCAGAAAGAACACTCTGTACAAGACGATGTAACTGAAACAATGAAGTCATACACACAAAGCACGATACACACGAGCAACCAGCAACGAACATGGCAGTAGCAAACAATACCCGATGCAGTGCAAACAATATAACGACATAGAAAGGAGCATGGAAGACATGAATTATATCAACAACATATATGACCGCACACAGTCAGCTTACTAAACGAAAATAATATCGAACAGGATTAACCATATAACTATACACACAAAGCAGGGTGCATAAACATGATCCGCAAAATGCACGACATCAGCACACAAACAATAATCAATGCAAGTCCATACAAACAGAATTGAATAACATGCAAGACAGTACATAAAGTATGTATGTGGACACCCAAAACTAGCACATGAGTTGCAGTGAGCATACAGGCATAGAATAGTCACCGAAGCCCAGTCCAGGGGGGGGGGTATTATGTATATGAAGCTGAGAAGAGGTGCGTTTTCAGGCCTGTGCGGAAAGAGTCTGGCAAGGCAGAATGACGAAGGCTGACAGGGAGAGAGTTCCAGACGAGAGGAGCAAGAAAAGTAAAAGTGTTCGCCAAAAGATTTGGTGTTGACTCTTGGAGTGCAGAGAATAGAGGTGTCTGCTGAGGAGCAGAGTGTCCTGGCTGGTGTGTATGTCTGAATCATGTCTGTGAGGTATGCGGGTCCTGTATGCGTGAATGCACTAAAGGATCGGCATGCAATTTTATATCTGATGCCTGACTCGACCGGAAGCCAGTGCAGTGCTTTAAGGTGCTGGGAAATGTTATCTGACTGCGGACTTGAGGATCAGGCGTGCAGCGTTGTTCAGCAGTTTCTGTAACCTATTCAGGAGATACTGGGGACAGCCGTACAGCAGGGCATTACAATAGTCCAGTCAGAATAGAATGAATGCAGAGACAAGAGTTTTGGGTCGCTTCTTGAGAAAGATGATGCTGTATGGAACTAATGCGACGGAGTTATTTGTTTTATTTATTTATTTATTTATTATTTATTTTTTGTGAAATTTATTTTATACATGTAGGGATGCATGTATGTTTTGAATGACCGCTGTACAAAGTGCCAGGGAGACTCCGCTGTCCCCCCCAAGGCCACACTGCTTCTGGCTGCCCTGTGGGGGTGGGGCGAGCGTTCCTGTTTTCCTACTGTTGCTCCATTGCTCCATATTTAGCAGTGATGAGTCTGAGGATGGCAACACCAGTGGAAGCAGCCAGGGCCTTGCTGACAGCTGTGTAGCGGTGGGGGGTGGTATGGGAGGCAGCAAGGGGAGTGTGGTGTGGGAGGCAGCAAGGGCAGTGTGGTATGGGAGGCAGCAAGTGGGGTGTGGTATGGGAGGCAGCAAGGGGAGTGTGGTATGGGAGGCAGCAAGGGGAGTGTGGTATGGGAGACAGCAAGGGGAGTGTGGTATGGGAGGCAGCAAGGGGAGTGTGGTATGGGAGGCAGCAAGGGGAGTGTGGTATGGGAGGCAGCAAGGGGAGTGTGGTGTGGGAGACAGCAAGGGGAGTGTGGTGTGGGAGGCAGCAAGGGGAGTGTGGTATGGGAGGCAGCAAGGGGAGTGTGGTATGGGAGGCAGCAAGGGGAGTGTGGTATGGGAGGCAGCAAGGGGAGTGTGGTATGGGAGGCAGCAAGGGGAGTGTGGTATGGGAGGCAGCAAGGGGAGTGTGGTATGGGAGGCAGCAAGGGGAGTGTGGTATGAGAGGCAGCAAGGGGAGTGTGGTATGGGAGGCAGCAAGGGGAGTGTGGTATGGGAGACAGCAAGGGGAGTGTGGTATGGGAGGCATCAAGGGGAGTGTGGTATGGGAGACAGCAAGGGAAGCGTGGTATGGGAGGCAGCAAGGGGAGTGTGGTATGGGAGGCAGCAAGGGGAGTGTGGTATGGGAGACAGCAAGGGGAGTGTGGTATGGGAGACAGCAAGGGGAGTGTGGTATGGGAGGCAGCAAGGGGAGTGTGGTATGCTAGGCAGCAAGGGGAGTGTGTTCAGGGTTCGTACAGGTCATGGAAAACCTGGAAAGTCATGGAATTTGATTTTTCATTTTCCAGGCCTGGAAAGTCATGGAATTTCAACTTAGGTCATGGAAAGTCATGGAATTTAAGAAAGAAAAAAAAGAAAGA